>GL501532.1:472312-484970 GCA_000149185.1 Mayetiola destructor | reverse complement strand
AAAAAAAAAAAAAAAAAAAAAAAAAAAAACTGACTAAACCAAATATAGTATGCACCGACGGTGCATAAAAACGAGAAACACACAAAGATAAATGGAAATAAACTACGAAACATCAGCAAAAGCAAAAGGTTAATAATAATAATAAATTTTCGAAAATTACGTCAATTTAACTGTTTCCGAATAATGTACAGCGTAACAACGAGTTATTTGGAATTGTTTTTTTTTTTCGGAAAGGGAAGATGGAAAAGTTTGAACAAGAATAACGCTTCGTTTGGTTTCGTTTCTTTTTTCTTTTTTTTCGTCTTTTAATGAAATTGGGTCGCTTTCGCTTTGGTTTAGTTTTCCTTCAATTTTTTGGGCATCTTAACATACATTTAGAATGAAAACAAGCGAACGAATAAAAGAACAAAATTCAAATTTCCTGTGAACATTTTGCGTTCAAATTGAACAACAATAACAACAACAAACATCTTCAAATAGAGGATGTGATGGATCCCCAAAAATAACATCAATGCGACCCTGAATTGAAGCCAAAATTCTATAATAATCACTTTGAATTGTCGATACTTTAAAATGAGAGTTTGGCCCATCAAATTTCCTAAAATGAGCGGTTAAATGAGGGTTTTACGAATAAAAAAAAGAAAAAAAACAAACCGAACATTGAATGAAATGAAAAATAAATCCGGATCTAGCTGAAAATATTCAGCCACTCACACAAAATTCACAATAACAATAATAACAACAATGATGAATAGAATCAAAATAGGCAATCAGGCGACTCAAGTATTATATAATTGTGTATGTATGTATACATATTTGTCTCAAAATCCCTCGACGAAGAAGATGTTTAACATTGTAAAACAATGTCAAAAACAAAAGTATTTGCCATAATATCAACATGGGCTTGGGTTCGGATATACGATTGGCTCCACTCTGTATGTATGCGTGGATGGGTTTGTTTCAACAACCGAATCCAACACAAAGTGTCATTTTAATTAATGCGATTGATATCTCGGAAACGTTTTCAAAAACTTTTAAGTCACATTCAATACGATTTTATGATTCAATGAATGTTGTTAACATATTTATTCCGTATGTTATTCTGGCACACTCTCTTCGCTCTCTTCGCTCTCTTTGCTCTGTTTCAAATCTATGTATTTGAATCACATTTACTGACATTTACATCTGCAAGGAAAAAAATTTAAACATATCAAAAATACGAACCAAAGAACAAAGGTCATCATTTGTATGATGATTACAAATGAATTACAACTCGCTATTTCGACAATTTACGATGAAAACGACACACAGCCATCCGTGCACGGATTCATTCAATGACCGAAATGTGATAATCATAATAATTGAATAATACAGCGATGATTTTTTTTTTGCTCTCGTCATAGTTTCAGTTTCGTTCGTTCGTTCGTTCGCTTCATTCATACGAAATTGGTTATTTTTATATGTCGCCGTTTGAATTGACACACCGCCGTTTGAATTGATTCGAATCTTGAAGCGATAGCACTTTAAAATTGAATTGATTGTGTGTGAATGATAACGACAAAATAACGAAAAAGAAATTTTTTTTTAAATTAAGGCCGAATTGAATTTATGCTCAATTCAGTCATAAAAGCATCACAGACTTTAGCAGTGTGTGATCATGATGATGATGACGAAAAATTCATTGATATTGAGTTGGTTATTTTTGGTGATTTTGTGCCGGTATCAAATATCGTCGGCTGTTGTTACGCCTGATAATAACAGAAATCTTCTAAATGCAAGTGAGTTAAATTTAAAAAAAACAAAAAAATATTTCTAAATCCTGTAAAATTTGCCATAACGACAACGGCTATTTACCCCGCGTCTGCACAATATTAACAAAATAATAAAATATATATTCTTAAATGACGGCAATTGTCCGTGTGTGTGTGTGTGTGTGTAGGCGACTATGAGCTCAAATTCAATCAAATATTCCAAGAATATTGGAAACAAAACCGTACGATTACGGAAAATTTAACAAACATTGTGACCGTACCAAATGGTCGTGGACTCAAATTGGCTGATATACCCGATAGTTTATTTGTAAGTAATCTTATGTTTATTAATGTATAACCTACATCCGAAAATAATATAATAAGAAAAACTGTGAAAGCGACGCCAGACGATCATCATCATCATCATCATCATCATCATCATCATCATTTTCATGCATTGCCATTGCCATTGCTATTGTCATCGCACCGATTTTTGATTGGATTTTCTCAATTTAATTCGTTTTTATTTTCTTCATTTCTCTCAATTTTACTTTTATGTTTTTTTTTTTTTTTGGGGGATGTTATCCGGGGGACCGACACTATTATGGTATGCTGCGTACAATTTTTAGCCAAAAAAATGTTTAATTTGTCGTGCATTCACCTACACATTGCTCAAGTATTATCAAAATAATTTATCGTTATCGGATGCAAATTTAAATGAATATTTATACGATTTGTGCACCATTTTGGCAAAAATGCATGACTATGAATGCCATGGAATGGTTAATATTTATGCGGTGAGTATTGAGAAGTTGATTGAACATATCCAATATCCAATTACAATGAATTTTCATTCTCCAAAAAAAAAGAAAAAAATAACAAAAAATCTTTAACCGTCACCATTTTCCGTCAGTGGTTCGATGGCTATTTAAAATTGATAGTGACGCATAATACAAGCAATCATAATTAAAGTAAACGGTGAGACTTTACATTGTGCACAACTGTGTGCATGAGACATAATATTATTGTGATGAATACAAGATTTTCAGTTGTTAGCACAATGGAACCAAGTCCTTCAGATTGAAGAATATTGTATTATATATTATATAATGTGTTCTGTTTGTGTGTGTGTGTGTGTGTGTTGGATGGTTTGTGGGCGTCAGTCACATCGGATTCGATTCAATCTATCAATACAATACAAAATATAATGCGAAACTGTTCGACCGGACAGACATTGTTGTTTCATCGATCATTTTGGGATATCATAATGTCTTTTGACTATTAATAAATAATTGTGCTATCTGATATGATCCGATATCAAATTAAACACAAATTTATTGCATCATTTTGATATTATAATTATTTGATTGTTTTCGATTCAACGATACACATAAATATTCAATTATAATTTGATCGAATCACAAACAAATCCAAATTAAAAGCAATAAACTTAATCCAATTTTCCTTGTGGCCAATGAATCAACTGTGAAACACACACTCGATTAAACTTAGGCACATTTTGATTTTGATTTTGGTCATTTAGTCATAAGTATTGAACAAATGATTTTATTATTTCAAACATTTCCATTATCATTATCACATATTATAAAATTAATTTTATCATCTCAATAACAATGTTATTATTGTTAACGATTGCGGTGATTTGAATTCATATTCATATTGTATCTATTTAATCTTGGCTCCCAATTGGACCAAATGACGTTCGCCAGTGTTTCAGAATGCATGTGTTCAAGCGTTCACGTGTCGCTCATAAACTCACGAAATTTTCAATCAGAGAGAGAGAGAGAGAGATAGATAGAGAGAGAGGCAAGTGCGTCCAATTCGAAAACGCTATTAATGGTTTGCTAACGGGCTCAAGCATTCACACCATCGGTGAAAAGAATGAAAAATTTCGAAAATGTTTAGTGGTGTGTGTGTGTGTACGTGTGTGAGGTGCCATGGCCGTATAAAATCGGCAATGCTTGCACTGCACACACACACACACGAATGAAACCATTATTATTGGATAGTGGCGCCGTTACAATATATGAATCTTAAGCATTTAGATGCAAATGAAATTTTTTGTAAACTTTACCAATAAAATGGTCAATTTCTTTTGATTTTATGGGTTTGTTGGACTGATGTGGCATACCTGCAAATGTCATACGCCGATGTGTATGCGATTAATATGGGATCGGATGGATGGATGGATGGATGGAATAGCCAACGATAAAATATATATTAATGAATCGTGCCAATCAATTGTCATCGGATCGAATTTGTGGCATTCTTTTTCAATATAATGAATGCAGCATCAATAAAAATCATATTTCATTTGAAATTGAATTGAATCAAAGTAGCCATCATCGTCATCAGGTAAATATTAATGAAAAAAAAAATCCCTCACATTATTTTTGATATAATAGACTCAAAAAATTAATCGATTCCAATTCATATTGTTTTTCAAATATAAATAATAATAATAATGAAAAAAGTCGAGTGCATCAAATCACATAACAAACATTTTGACGACAAATCCAACAATGGCAACAATGTCACCATTGACTATTGTTCAACTGAGCGATTTTCATTATGATCAACATTATGCAACGAATAGCAGTTCAAATTGTCAGGATTTTGTTTGCTGTCGCAATACAAGCATTGTGAGTACTAAATCTATCCATTTGCCAATTTTAATCTGCGATCCGCATTCGTTCAGAAAGAATTTTCGTTTTTTTTTGTTTTTCTTTGGTTTGCCATTTTGTTCGAATAAGCCGAAAATGAATTCATCGAATCGTGCTGGATATTGGGGCTCATATGATTCATGCGATTCGCCGGGCTGGCTGGTGGAAAATATATGCGATCAAGTGGCTGACAATCATAAGGTATAAAACGAAATTGAAATTGTTATTTTCGTGGATTAGAAAATTTGTCGATATGAAACTACAATTAACCACACCATGTGGGTGCACTGTAACGATCAGCTCATATATGCTCTTACCAATTTATATTGTTTCTTTAAATTTAGGATATCGATTGGATTTTGTATACCGGAGACTTTATGGGTTTGTTTACATAAATATGTGTGTGTTTTCATGGAAACGGTGTTGTCTGGAAAAATGAAATCAAATCCGCCTAGATATCCGAATATATTTGCAAATTTTTCGGGCATATTTTCATGGAATTTTCATTTACACATTTTCGATTTCATCGTCATTATTTTTATTATATTTTTGTTTTTTGTTTTTGTTTTTTTTTGTTTCCTTCCGACTTTTGGTAGATCATTTCGGTTGGTTAACAACAAAAGATAATGTTAAGCATTCGATTGAATTCGTAACATCATTGATGAAAAAAAAATTTCCAAATAAACCGGTTGTCATGGTCATTGGCAACCATGACATTCATCCGTCCGATGCGTAAGTAAAATTTTGGGCACAAAATTCAAATGCAAACCGCGATGAATAGCACAATAATGAAAATTTCCAATTTCCGGAAAAATTTCCGTACAATTGCTTACACCAAACTGATGACAACAGTCATGTTGTTGTTGTTGTTGTGCCAATCACATAGAGTACATTTCGCTTTTAATTTAATTTTATTTGATCGCTGCAAGCAATTTTCCCAAATTTTAATTTTCATCACTTTCCTGAAATGAATATTACACACAGATTTGGAATGTACGACATAACAACGGATGCCATTTCATCGAAATGGTTATATGAATATGTGGCTGAATTATGGTCAGATTGGTTACCACAATCAGCTTTAAACACTTTACGTACCGTTGGATACTATTCATTTTCAATTCGATCAGGACTTCGAATTATCGTTCTAAATAATAATATATGTTTCACTCATAATGTGTAAGTTACAATTTTCTCCTAACAAAACACTTTTGAGCAATTCAACACAAACACATAACCATCATCCAACTGGAAATTGAAGAAAACTATTTTATATGTTTGTTGTTGATGATAATAATCATCATTTTCCATCGCAAGCGATTAATTAAGCGATTGTTTTTTTCTTCTCAATTTTTCGGCTACCGGCATTGGATTGATTGTTGAAATGTGAATGTGAATGATGGTGGTTTGAATATGTGGCTTACGGCAGGTGGCTATTGTACGATGCAAACGACATGATAATTCAATTAGAATGGTTACGTGATACATTGATTGAGGCTGAATTGAATGGCGAAAAAGTGCATATAGTCGGTCATATACCACCAAATACAGCCAGCTGTATACGAGCATGGAATCGTGAATTCAACAAAATTATCGCCCGTTTTGCAAACATAATAAGCGGCCAATTCAATGGACACACACATACCGATGAATTGACATTATTTTATTCAGATTCCAATTTTGATTTGGCATCAGCATCAGCATCGGCATCGAATGAAAATAATATGAATAATAATAATTCGTCAATGTTTGCAATTAATGTGGCATGGAACGGTGGCAGCGGTACATCATTCATTGGATTCAATTCAAATTATCGTTTGTATACGATTGATTCAAATACATATGAAGTTAATGATCACGAAACATGGATCTTTAATTTAACTGAAGCTAATTTGAATCCACATAAAACACCGATATGGTTTAAAGAGTATTCATTTTGTGATGCATTCGGTTTGAGCGATTTGAAACCGAAAACGCTTAGCAATTTGCTGAATAATACATTTCGGCATGATAAGCAGGCTTTGGAACGGGTAATTGGAATTTTGTTTTCTTCAATCAACGCCAGCCTCCCCCCCCCCCCTACTCCACCTGCTTCGTGAAAATAAATCATAATAATTTGTTGTTGTTGTTTTTTGTTTGTTTATTAGTATTGGCAATTCAACGTAAAATTGGCCGATCCAGCATTAAAGAAGGGATGTGATGATACCTGTTTGGAGAATTTACGATTGGAAGCGAATGGAGAACGTGAAAAAAATTTCTTTCAATAAATGAACCTCAAACCATTCGATCTACAAAAAAAAGTTTCATTCAGTTCCAAAGCTTCTTAACTTCCGACGAAAAGCGAAAAGTTTTTCAATCACAAAGCTCAATGCAATTTAATTTGAAATCAAAACTTGTGAGCTCAATTCCATTCAATATGGAGACGGTTATGGTAACAACGAAAAGAAAAGATAATAAAAACCGTCCTGAAATTCCCTTTATTGTGAATGTAGCCTCAATCGTATTCTAATACTGAAAATGTATATCAATTCGAAAAATTTCAAATCTCAAATAAAAAGAAATGATTAACGATCGAATTCCATTCGAATTTGCTTTAAATTTTCAAATTGAATTTTATTTTCAAATTCAGCAATCAATTTATTTCCTTTTTCGTTATATTCATCATAAAAATAGCGATTACAGATTACAGTTGATGTAGAATGATTTTGAGTATTGAACGCGTGCAATTAAATTCGTTTTTTTTTTTTTTTTTGGTGATTTTGAAAAATAAAATCATCGTTGGCATTGGTTAAGATTGAGCAAAATCGAATGGATAGTAACAGTGATTTCGAAGCATGCCATTCGAAAAAAAAATAGTAATAGTGAAAATAAAATGAATAAAAATGCTTTTAAACGACCGACAGTGTCTCATTTGATAATAAAATCAAATGTTGATTCTATTCGTTCCTAGTCTTTTTGATTCAACAACAACAAAATGAACACAGAAAAAAAAAATGTTTGTCATCAATTCGAATCTGAATCTTTGGAAAATGTTTTATATATTATAAATGGTTTTTTTTTCTCTCTCATTCATTTTTTGTTTTCTCATTTATTGCAATGCATTTTGTCGTTTGGTCGTTGCATTCAGAGTGTAACACTCACACTCGATACAGCAATCAAGTTTCATTAATGTAAAATAAATTGCATGCTCTGGAACAACTGAATCAATCGACGGGCAAAAGAAAGAGACACACACACACACACACAAACAAACACATTTCATCACAATTTTTACCATTTGGTGAAAATATATTGGTTCGGCGAGAACGTAAAATAAAAACTGTATGCGAAAAGAAACAACAGCTTTGACGTGTTATTTTCAATATGTTTTCATTTCTTTTGAAATAGATGTGTGTGTGTGTGTGTTTGTAACATTGCGTTGCGCCTTTTATTTTATCATCAATTGTTTTTTTTTTTTCATTCGTTTGTTCGTTCGTTGTTTTCAATTTTATTCGATTTGGTTTTTAATATTTATTTTCTTGTGACAACTACTATTTTTTTATAATTGTATAGAGATGTATGGGAATATTTGATGGGTTGGTTCGGTCATGAATTGAAAACATCTTCAAAAAAACTGAGAACGATAGAGAAAATCTACTGATAGCAAAAACCAAAAAGCAGCAAAAGAAACGTTGCATTAAAAGAACTATAATAGCAACGACAACGACACAACGCACAACCATTCAATTGCATTGATGCCATCAACACACACACACACACACACACACAACAAATGAAAGTTTTAAATTGTAAAACACGCATCGCGAATTTCATCAGCCAAGCGGCAAACGGTTATGAGCTATGGCCTGAGATGCATTCACCTTTGGAGAAAGAACCTTTGAATTTAGTTAGGAGCTTAGTGCGCTGAATAAATTCAAGCGTCGTGTGGCTTGAAATGGGAATTTTTTTTTTTCAGTTTCACTATTGACCTGACTGTACACTCCAAATGTGTGTTCGATTCAGTTTCATAGAAAACTTTTGAATAATAATAATAATAATAATAATAATAGTGAATATATCGGCTAGTATCGCAAAAAATTTTTTTGTTTTTCTTTCTCGCTTCCGTTAGCATTATCTCTTCATTTGAAGCATTCAAATATCCGTAATGGTTGATATTACTCGCGGCTCGTCACTTTTAAAAGCAACCAAATCACACCGAAACCGAATGAAAATTTTGTTGCCAATTTTTTTTTCTTTTTTTTTTCTTCGTTTTATTTAACATTTTGTATGATCGATGAAAACTGAAATCACTCAAACCAGTCCAACTTCAGAACGTTGCAACTAGAAAACTGCAGACTGAAAAATCATTAATAAGTTTGTGCGCTTTGCACATACATCTCATTTGCATAGCCTTAAACATTAAACAGCTGAATCAAGCAGCATACTATTTAACAACAATGAAACAACAAATTTTTGAGAAAAAAAGAAAATTTGTCATAAAATGAATATGTTTTTTTTTTCTTCTTCTTTTTTTGGATTCGAAGATGCTTAAGGCAAACAAATATTCATATTGGAATGGCTAGATTCTCTTTCTATTCAAAATTATCGGTTCAAACAGTGAACCGAATGCACAGAGAGAGAAAGAGAGAGAGAGAAGAGATGCCAGCTAAATGGAATGAGAAGTAAAAAAAATATTCAGATACCATATGTATAACTTAGCCCTGAATGGTTCGTGTCTCCATTGTGACTGCTCTTCAATTCATTATCTATTTTATTTTTTTTTTTTTGTAAACTAAAAACTGTAAACTATGTTTATTAATGTGTTTTAAAAGAAAAATCGATGATGATTGTGTCTTGCATTTTCACTTAAGCAAAAAAAAGAACAAAACCGTCTTAAATCGCATCCAAAGCTTATAGATCATCGTTTCAAAAACAAAAATAATGAAAGTCTTTCTTTCGGTCTACGGGTTGGTTTGCATCGAGGTACGGCAGCGAGCGATATGATCTATTTGGGATTTAGTAGTAGTTTTCAATTTGACTTGAGGCCATTTCGTGTCATTGAAGAGTTCAATCATCGTTCAATGCATTATAAACTGTTTATCGGAAATAAACACTTCTTTGGAGTTTCAGTTGATTTTCTTTTTGTCTCGAAAAGAAAGAACCAAAATCAAAAAAAAAAAAACAAGTTATGGAATACAATTTTTGCTTTTTTTCTTTTGAGTGCTTGCATAGATGCCGTAAAATCTTTGTTATATTTAACGATAATGGATTCATGTGCATTCAAAAAACAAAAACAAAAAAATTCCCAACAATAATAGATTGTGTCCTATTTTGTGTGCGCTTAATATTAGAATGTTGAATGTCATGAATAAAGTGCATGATGTGAACGGTAAAACACCATAGGCCGCATCTACGCTGAGAGAAATCAACCCAAAAGGTGTATTTATTATTATTATTATTGTTATTATTCATGACAGAGGAGAGAAAACAACCGAAATTGGCCGCCGTTTTGAAATGCGCGCACAATTTCGATTTTGAATTCCCTGAGACAAAATCTCATTAGAGTGTTTTAATGTGCTTTTGTGTGCATTTTTCGCGTCTGTCTTTTGGTAGCCTCTTTTTAGCCTATAAACATCGAAAAAGAATATACAATCAAAACGATTGATGTTTTCCGTTCGTGTAATATGATCAAAAAAAAAAAATGTTCAAATTTCATGCATTTTTGTAAAAATATTATTTCCGAATTGCACAGTCTTCAGTTTTAATGTGTGCCGAATGTGCGCACATCGAAATCCATATTTTTGTTTGCCATCTTTCATTTAAACAATTTATAACGATGGATCTCTCTCTCTCTCTCTCTCTCTCTCTCCATTTTGTCGACATTTCAATTTTTTCATTCCATTAAATTATTATGGTTATGGAAACAGCAAATACAGTAGCAAATCATTGAATATTGAATCAATCGAAAAGAACGAAACATTTAATTGATATAAAATGAATTGGTCAGAGTTGGTTGGGGGGGGGGGGAGGAGAGGTTATTCCAAAAACGTTTTCTATGCACAATTAACCACACAGTTTATGATTTTGTGGCTTTGTTTTTTTTTGTTCGTTCATTCACAAATGAACAACAAATTTGTTGGTAAATTGTTGTAAATATCAATTATATAAATATCAATCGAAATCGAAGCCAAAGCCAAACATTTGAAAATATGAGACCGGCCGGAGGTGGATAGAGTTTTTTTTGGCATTTTTTTTTTTGCGGCTACTAATTGTAATAAGATTTCCAAACTGAGAACCATGCTCTGCAGTCAAATAGCGCCGGCTCTAGAGACAGAATTCATCAGCCCACATCCAGACCATCATTGCAACGACCAACGACTTTCATTATTCCAATTTTTTTTTTTATTATTATTCATTTCGATTTGTGTGTATTGTATTTAACATTTGCGCTTACCGAACCGAACCATATACAAAAAATAAAATGTACAGTTTGTATGGGAATATTGTTACTCATAGCTCATAGCATCATCAAAAGCAACAGCAACAGCAACAGCAACGGCAACGGAAACAACAGCCAAACGAAAACTGTTGATTTCTGTTGTATGTTGGATGTTGTATATGTACGAATGTGTTGCGATGAGAGTTAAAGAGTCAGTATACTGGGCTTACAGTTCTCCATCGGTTCTGATCATCTCTTCGTCAGTCTCCGCCGTCATTCGTTTGTAAGGCAAAGCATATAAATACAAAATAGTATTTGAGCATTGGGCGGTTGGCGATGTATAAACCAACCAATATATTCCTCTACACATAGAGCCGAAAAAAGAACAAAAAAAAAAAAAGGAAAGAGCAAGAAAACAATATCGAGTGGAAACGAGTAAGAGCATATGAATGGTTGTGTCCGTTGTTAGCGGCGTTCGATACATTTCTCTATAAATTGAGTAAGCCTTGACAATGAAATTTCATTCTTCTTCATTTCTTTCTTCGGAACACGTTTCAAGAGTTTCGAACCGACAACAATTTTCATTTCTCCCTTCGCGCCGAGAAACATAAAGTAAACATTACACACCGATGTAATAATTTATTAAAATTTTGAATTTTTCTTTTTATTTAAATATTATTTAATTTTGTTTTTTTTAAGAAAAAAAAGAAGTTATTTGATAGTTTCCGTTAGAGTCGCGGACCTTAATCGAGATCAGTCACAATTTTTTACATTCAAAAACCCAGAAAAAAACAGAGTTTTTTAAAAATTAAAAAATAAAGTTTATTGTTTTTGTTATTGTTGAAGTGCAAGTCGAGGCTAAAGAGCCGACAGAGTGTGTCAATTTGCGTTGTTTTTTTTTTTTGTTCACGTTTCATTCGAAAATAAAATAAAATCTTTTACTGATCAATGACCACAATGGTGTGCCGTTCCAAATGAACATTGAATTAACCGTTACGTTTTATGGCTAACAAACAAATATTTCAATTGAAAAACATTCAGTTCAAATAACAGACAAAAAACTGTGTGTCCACAGTGTGAAAAGTTTATTACTTATTATATTTATTGGCGAAAAGAAAAGAAGCGAAAAAGCGCACCAAGCAAACAAACAAACAGAAAACCAACCTTCCAGTTGAATTGGTTTCATATTTTGACTTGTTTTTTTTTCGTTCTATTCGATTTTCGGTCTCTTTTGGCGGTGGGTGCTAAATAAAGTGTCAATAACGGGCCATTGGGTCATCGCGCGCGCACATTACAATTTCATCAGAAGTGAAACGTTTTTCTGTTTTGTTTTGTTTTTTGTTTTTTTTTTTCGAAAGGATTAAAATATAACGATCAGTGACCAAACGACATTTTTTTTCATTCATTTCCAATCGGATCGATTCAATAATAATCGTACGATACTTTTACTGTTTTGCTCAACTGACCGCATTTTTATTATAAATTGTATATACAATTTATTTCTTTTCTTGTTCAATTTATCGCTTGTCTCAGATATTTCATCTTCGTTCAAGATCTCATACATGAAAAATGTTTTAAAAAAATAAGAAGAAAAAAAATCACCAAAAATCGAAGCCATTCGCAAAATTAAGATCGATTTGCTCATTTTCGTGAAATAAATAATAATTTGAAATAATAATTGCTTATTTGACTGAGTTGTGGCTTTCTTTTTAGATAAAGATAATTAGCATCGCAATAAATAATAAATAATCACAATTTTCAAACTTTCTTCGTTTCATTTTGGGAAATTTCTCTCTCTCTCTCTC
>GL501532.1:457351-467674 GCA_000149185.1 Mayetiola destructor | reverse complement strand
CTAAGTTTAGTTTACTTGTTCTCTCTCTCTCTCTCTCTCTCTCTCTCTCTCTCTCTCTCTGTCTCTTCTAGGAATGTAATAGAATCGTGTGGCTTTGTGGATTTTCCATGCTTTACAAATTGCAAATCATTTATTTATCACTTAAACGAAACGGACGACGATTGTAAAGATGAAGAACATGTAGAGAGAAAAAAAACGAAAAAAAGCAACAATAAAGAATCACGTCTTTCAACGTCCAATGATATGTTCATCGTATAAATCATACAAATCTGAACGAAACAAACAAAAACAAAACAATTCGCACTCGTTCACAGAGAGAAAGTGAGAATTTGCAATTCTACAATATGCAAAATTTATAACAAACAAACGAACACAAACACACACACACACAAACAAAATAATAAAATGTATTTCCCATCAATTGGATCATTCAATTGAATGGCTCATTTCCATTCAACAAATATTCAAACATTATTCCAATCCATTTGCCAAGCACAAACCATGCCAAAACGAAATAATTGTTTGCTTATGAGTGGCTATAACATTGAATATACAGCGGCTGTATCGCAAATCACGAAATGAAATGACTTTTATGACTTCATCAAAAGTGTTGAGAAATGGAATGTGTGTGTGTGTGTTTATTATTTGTGATTTGGTTTTTGTTGATGGATCAATTTGTACATTTAATTAAAATGAATGAATGATTTTGATGTAAGTTTATTTTGTCGTTTGTATACCTGCGGTCAGCCAAATAAAAAAAAAAAAAAAATTCCATCATTCTGACTGATGGGATCCGACCATTGGTCTGTCTATTAAAAGTGTCGCATTTCGAAATGAACGATTAAAATACTTTCATTGTGATTGGGCCATCGTTCCAATGATTTATCGTTTGCGGTTGGCGGTTTAATTGTTTTATTGAAAAACAAATGTTTTCTTTTAATTGAATTAGCATCACGTTTGGAATGTCATTGACGGAATGCCATATTTTGATGAGGGAATCGAAGAAAATACAAAATATCTACGTATCAATTGGTTTTTGCCTTTTATGACCTTTTTCTTTTCACTGGCACACACACAATTAACAACATTCAATTTGATGATTCGATTTTCAAAACAAAAACGAATTGAAAACATATTCGGTGTACGGACCAAAAAAACACTTAACATAAAAATTCGGATTAATTGACATTCATATCAATTTGATATTCCATTTGGTTTCGAATTATTACAATCGGCAAATTGGGGTGAATGTGCAAGCAATACATAGAGTACAATAACCAATAATCAATTTTTAAGTGAAAATAAATATCAATTTCGAATATGCAATAAAAATCGTTAAAAGAATCGTAAAAAAAAAAAATCGACAACAAAATCAATAAAATTATACGCACCCGAATGCTCAGCAGTGTGTGAATTCGATGCGTTTAGCTGATGGGTAAAAGTGATGAAAAAAATTGAAGAAGTAGAACAAAAACGAAAAAAAAAATCCCCAACACTAAATAATGATTCCCGTCATTTTGCTATGCGTTATATGCATTTAAGTGTGACATTGCAGACTTTTATTCAATTTCAAATTTGGATATTTGTGGTTTTGTTTGTTTTTCGTTTCGTTTCGTTTTCGGAAATTTATTTCTCTTGAAAAATCGAAAATCCATTTACTTTCTATTATGGAATACTTAAATGCATTCTTTCAAATGTTCGCCGATCTCCAATGGCAAACATTTTTTTTTTCTTTTCTTTTTCATTTTTTCAATGTAAATCAAATTTTATGATGAAGTGCATGTTTTCACACCCAGATCCATCTGATACATACAACAAAAAGGTCAAAGCCATTCTCTTTTCTTTTTTTTTTCGTTCGAATGAAGGAAAACAAAAAGAAAGACACAAAAACAGGCGAAAAGAATTTCTTCGAAATATATACAATATTCATTATTCATTCGATTGAATCCGGCAAATGGGGAACGGGGAATGAGAAAACGATGTCATAAAAGGTACCTCATTTTACTCTCATCGCAGATTCGATACGCATAAAAATGGAATCGTGTCAAAGAGCTTATAAATTTTACCATAACGGTCACCCCCATTCCGCTAACCAAAAGCCAACCAAAGAATTTATGAATTTTGTTTCCGTGCTTTTTTCCTTCTTCTTCTTCTTCTTCTTCTGCTAAAATGAAGAGAAAAAAAAACGGCATTGTCGAATGAACACATCGTCTCATGTTCAATTGTCCTGTGCGAGTAGAAGAATCGTCCGTAAACACTTTCACATATATGGGCGTATAATGAGTGTTTGGACATTGTGACATTGACACTTGTCGATCGTATGGTAAAAATTTCGCTAAATCATCAATAAATATTTTTGCACAAGTGATGAAATGAGTGAGAGAAGAAAGAGACAAAAAGCTCTAACAACTCAATATTTTTTTTTTTCGCTATATAGAAATTTAATGATGATGAAATTCATATATATTTATAGTTGGCAATTTGAGCACAGTTACCGATACGATTTCTCACTCTCCTTTATCCCAAACAAGAACCGTAAACCATTCAAATCACCATATCATCGAATGAGAAGTGACAAATCAACCAGCAACAACAAAATCAAACAGAAGAAATACAACATGAGCATAAATTATCCGACTGTGTGTTCATTGATTGCGATTGATGACGGACACCTGAAGCGATTGAACGACAGGAATAAAAAAAAAAAAAAAACGAATGCAAACAAGTTTCCATTTTTGTAAGGCTTATTGCATTGAAAGTATGTTTTTTAAGGTTGATATTTTCACTTTTCACTGATGCAAAAACATAGGCTAACAGGTGAAGCGGGCTGAACATTAGGCCTACTGATCGATTAGATATGTGATATACAACATAAAATATAAACCATGAAAAGCAATCATCAAACAGTGAAAACCGGAAGATTCCAATGAATGCAATACAATGGCACTGCAAATTCTATAGAATCATTTACAGTTTGTTTTGTCTTCTTCAGCATCATCAGCATCAGTATATAAACAATGAACAATGAACAATGGTCTTTTGGTCATCATAAACAGGAGAAAGGAATGAATTGTACACGAATCGTTATGTCGGTATTTCTTGGTGACAATGCGCCAATGAATTGACTCAAAATGAGGTCGAATTTAAGAACTGTTTCGAATTTTGAAATTGATCCTGTGATATTAAAAAATGTTCCAAAAAGAATTTTGATTTTGGATCCGTTCAATTTCAGCCGTTCAATGTTGAATGTCGATGTTTTGTGGCCGTTTTGAAATATTTTAGCTTTCAATAATAATGTGACCGTGTTGGCCCACGACCCAACTCACTTCACATAAATACAATATTTCATTGTAAACAACATATTACAATAATATATGAAGGCCTATAACCGCTGGTCAACCACTTAACAATGTCACAAATAATAATTTATGATGGAATAAATGAAAGTAGATAGAGCCGATTGTCGATTGTCGATTGTATGGAGATGTGGTATTTTTTATTTTTCTGTTGTTGTTGTTCTTCTCAGTTTTTTTTTCTTTTATGTGTGCTAAATTATTACAATGATAGGTGTTATAAGGTCGAAACGTTAAATAAATTGAAAATTGGAATGTATTCTCGCTAAAAGCAATAATGGAATTGGCCTTCTTCTTATTCTTCTTTGTTTTCTTCCTCATTCTTATCTTGAAATACCGAGAACATAATATATTCCAATTTCATTTGCTTAAACAAAATGTTTGGCACAATTTTTCGAAAATACTTGAGTATAAATCTGTCAACAATTTTATCTAGCCTTATCGCCATTAATTGATCAATGACTAGATAATGGGTGACAGATTTATCAAATCCAGTTCTAACTCAACAAAATCAAAAAAAAAAAAAAAAACTTAAAAGAAAACAACATAATTTATGATTATTTAGTAAATTACAGTTTGTTTTTTTTTCGAGGCCAACAAATTGTGTGCACTGGAGCAATTTATCAATTTCAAAAAGGCCAGATCGAGTCTGATCACCGTTCACGCGGATCGACTACTGTTCACACAATTCAATCCGGATTATTATATTTGTACAATTGCAGTGCGATTGGATAAATCTAGGCGATATAGCAAACAACAAATCTACTACATAAAAATAATTCGATTCCAATTGAACATTTTTATTTTATTTTTTCTTATTTTTCCATTTGTCATCTGTAATTATAAACAGCGATCGGTCAAATCTCGTTTATTGTAAATTATATTCGTTCTTTTTTTTTATTTCATTTATTAAAAAGTAAAATCTTTTACGCATAATTATCAAAGACAGCAACAACAACGACGAAAAAAATGAAAGAAAAAGAAAAACAGTGAAAATTATTATAAATTTTCAATTTTCTTTGAAGCCGGCTTAATTTTATTTCTCAAGCGAAAAGAAAGCGATTTCGTTTTTTTTCTTTCTGCAAACGGTTGACGAACGAGGCTTATGCATATTCGGCCTGTTGACAGTCGCCATTATCGTTTGCGTGTTCGTGTGTATCCGTTTGACAATTGCATATGATTGACACATGAAGATTGAACACGCATTTCGATCATAGGTTCCATTGGAAATCGTTATAAGTTGTAATCGACCGATATTGACAATCTTTATA
The DNA here is from genome assembly GCA_000149185.1 of Mayetiola destructor. Lineage (NCBI taxonomy): Eukaryota > Metazoa > Arthropoda > Insecta > Diptera > Cecidomyiidae > Mayetiola > Mayetiola destructor. The sequence continues at coordinate 463,050 of GL501532.1, read as the reverse complement.
TTAATTATTTATTCATTTATTCACATTTAATATTGAATCCAAACCGGCAGCATATTGAACAAGTTCTGTTTTATTTTCTTTTAATGAATAATAATTTTGAAATATACTCCATCATTGCGCATGATACACATGAATCAAATTGAAATGAAAGATGTTTTCACATGTTTATGTCTTCATATTTATCTTCAGGTTTCAGGCCTTCAAGACTAACAGTTTGTTAATGGTCAATGTTCACAGTTTCATTTCCATTTGTTTCGGATTTGTTTTCATTTGGTTGATTTTTGACGCATTTTGATGATTGGACAAAAGAAAAAAAACCGGAAAAAGAGGAAAGATCCATTTGGCCGATTGGCAAACTGAAACATTTATGATATGTTGATTGATATGTTCATAGTTAAATGAATTCCTCCATTGAGTCCGGCGATTAACCGGTCGACTATCGTAAGCTGTTGCCAACAAAACATCAAAATCCATAACATTTGATTTGATTTTGCGAAATTGATTTTGATGTATGTTGACATTATTTAATGAGCCAAAGAGAAAATCGCAAAATATAATTTCCATATGAATTATTAATATTATTATTATTATTATCGATGACAGGCGATGAGTTCGGGGTGGTCCATGCGAGCATAAAACAGAATAAAGACAAAAACAGAAACCGTTTTGAATTGACATCAATTGTGATGTGATTGCTGATGATTGTTCATTGGCCAGCGTTCAGTTTTTTGCATCGATTTCTGTGTATTAATCCCTCAAAAAAAGGTTCAAAAACTCTTTCTTTTCGGTTGAATGGTGTGGCGCGATGTACACGAGAATATACGTAATGGGCATACACATAAGTAGAATAATGATGGCAATGGCTGGTATCAGTACGCTCATCTCTTTTACCTTAAAACATGCAACATATCCAACACAACCAATTGAAAAAGCATAAACGAAGAAAGACATTCATTTTGATGGTAGCAGCCGCAACAGTTACATTGAGCACATTTTATGGTTCATACATTCTTCGAATCTTTTGAAAAACTAAAGTCTATATACATCATTCGACAGATCACAATTGAAACGATATGAAAATGGAAAACTAAAGACTAAGAGTTGATGAATGATTTTTCAGGTCACTTTCTTCTTGTAATTATGCAAATTGTGTGTGTGGAGAGAGAGAGAGGAAAAGTAAATAAAATAATGTATGTACCATTTATGTTGCTGCTGCTTAAATGCCTAAATGCCTGTGTCAGCCTAACTGGCTCTTGTCCATATATTATTTTATTTTATACTTGCATTGCATATTTCCTTATCCTGGCCACAGTTTAATGCCGTCATCCGTCGAATGTTTTAAACAGTGCATTGCTCAGGTGGCCGGCGGTATATGTTGTCCATTTGTCAACGCATCACGGCAAAACATGAAAATAATAATGTTTTTTGAAAGCGAATTGAAAACGATATCTGTGACCAGATCACAATTTGACCGATTCTCTCGATGCTGCGAGAAAATTTTAATGTTTTCATTTCATGCAAATGCACTCAAGTGATCCATGATTGGGCACACATGATTTAAAATACCTTCTTTTTTTCGCATTCATTCATTTGTGGTTCGTGTTTTTTTTTTGTCTCTTTTCATTTCTCTTTGTCGATGATTATGTCGGTGGACACGTTTGGATGGCCAACAGTTGCTTCACTTCAAATTCAGAATGGCCGATCGAATGATACGGATGCACAAAACACATTACCATCGTTCATCAATAACAATAATCGTGAAACAAAAGCAGCCACAGCACCAGCCGATTGCCCGCGAACATGCTCATCAATGACCACACCGCAAGAGCCGGTATGCGGTTCAGACGGTTTAATTTATGCCAATGCATGCGAAATGAAGAAAAAAACATGCATACGAAATGGTGCCGCTAATGTGAAGGTAAATATTTTATTTAGATAGATTTGTTTTTCTCTTCCTTTTTTTTCCGTTTTTTTTTCTGCAAACGAACGCAATTTCGGCGGTCTCATCGCCCACATCATTACAAATCGAATACCAAAAAAAAAAAAAGGATTCCAAAATTTTAATGATACAATTTAAATCCAATGCTGGGCGGGCAAACAGGCATTAATTACACAAATTTCAAATAAATGGCTTTTTTGTGTTTGGGATTTTATTGAAACAGGAATCACCAAATGGTTGTGAACGAGCTACTGGTTCGTCGTGTATGCATCGCTGTCCCACTGATAAGGATCATGTATGCGGTACGGATGGCCGAACTTATTTGAATAGGTAACAAATGATACGCATAATCTTTTGGTTTGAAATTGTTTTATGATTTGATTCGAAATTTTTCACCATTTTTTTTTTCTTTTTTTTTTTTTTTAGATGTATGCTTCGGGTTCAAGCGTGTCGTGTTGGTTTTGCGGCTGTATCATTGGCACATGTTGGACAATGCAGTAACACAAGTGCAATTCGTGAATCATGCCCGGTTGATTGTACTCATGCACCGATCGATGGTCCCATTTGTGGATCCGATGGAAATGTCTATAATTCAACATGTGGCATGAAATTGTTAACGTGCGGTCAAGGTGTTGTACGCACAAATCGTAAACATTGCCAAAGTACACGAATGTGCCGTGAATCATGTTGGCGTGTTGCTCGGCCAACATGCGGTTCAGATGGACGAATTTATGCATCTGTTTGTAAAATGCGTTCAACAAATTGCGGTAAACATATATTCGAGGTGCCAATGTCATTTTGTATGGTTCAAGAACAACGTACGGCTTATATAGCCGGCAATCAACCAATTGATTGTCCAACGGATTGTGCCAAAGTGCCACAGCAATTAATGTGCGGCAATGATGGAAATATTTATAGTTCAATGTGTGAATTGAAGATGCTTAATTGCGGGTAACAGCTATATTATATTTTATCAATGATTGACCCTTTTTTCATGTTTTCATGTTTTTTTTCATTTCAAATGCCAAACAGAACACCAAAGAAGTCAATTCAATCGGTGCCAATGGAACGATGCAAATCACGATTGACGCGTTGCAAAAAATTGGCCGCTTGTAATAAGGAACGGTATGCTAGCGTTGTAAAACCATCGAAAAATGATTATTTGTGCGGCACCGATTCAAAAACATATAAATCGGAATGTGATTTAGCCCAAGCCACCTGTTTGTAAGTCCATTTTCCCCCCGTCGCTATCTCAAATGTAATTTAATTTCTAATTTTGCAATCAATTTTTTGTTTTTTTTTCGTTTCGTTTCGTTTTTATTTCAGACGTAACGTAAACTTGGCCCATATTGGTGCCTGTACAAAGCTCAAAACAAACATTTTCCAATGCAATGAAAAATGCACAAATCAGGATAATGTAACCGGACCGATATGTGCTAGCGATGGTAATGTTTATCGAACATTATGCGAAATGAAAGAAAAAACATGCGGCAGCCGTGTTGTACCCGTATCATTGAAAAATTGTGCAACAACTGCTTATTGTAATAGTGATTGTGATTTGGAAGCGGGCGCATTTATATGCGGTTCAGATAATAAATTTTATCGAAATGAATGCCATATGCGAAAGGAAAATTGTGGTAAACATATGTTTATTGTGCCAATGAAACGTTGTTTGGCTGCGTTTACATTTAAAGGATGCGCTCGAATGTGTCCACAGGATTTTGAACCGGTTTGCGGTTCAGATGACAAAACCTATTCCAATGAATGTTTCTTAAGCATAGAAAATTGCCGATCACGAAATTCTGTTCAATTAAAACATTATGGTACATGCGGACGACCTGAAGAACCAGCTCATAATTATTTATATTAAAAAACAAAAACAAATTATATTCAATGCCGTATTCCGGATCAGTTTAGGAAAAAGAACAACTACAACAACAACAACACAGAAACAATTCACACCTTTAGCGTAGTCATAAACAAAAAGGCAGATGAAGAAGAAGAAAAAAATATTTGTCCTTATCGGTGATCCGAATAATGAGTTTTGTATTCGCTATTTAGTAATATATCTATTTATATAATCCAAAATCGAAAACTTATTTAAAAACGAAAAGAAAAATAAAAACAAAATCAATTATCATCAATATCAAAATCGAGAACATTCTTTCTAGATTGACCATGATCATCGAAAAATTTCACAATATCTGACCTCCGTCAGATGTTCCTCTCTCCGCCCAATTTCCCGTAGTTCTTTTGTTTGTACAAATTCTTTGGAAAAATTTCTTTTTTTCGTTTCTCCAAATTTTTCCATTTTTAATTTCAATTTTATTTATCGATATTATTATTTTATTATATTTTAGACAGATGAAGTGAATAGTTTTTGGAAAGGATAGTGCTTTTATTGCGTCCTCCATCACTATGTGCTTATTGTAGCCATCTGGCCGATTCCATAGCTTTTGTCTGTTTCTGCATTTCATAAAAAAAAAAAAATATATCAAAAAACCTTTTCGAATGATCAATCGCTTTTCTTGTTTTATTCACTTTTGTCTTGGGTTTGAAATTGCTTTTTTGCGTAAACGAACCGAAAGTTTTGAGCTAATAAAAAGAATGCCATCTATAATTCAGCTTTGAAACATCAAAAGTTTATGGTTCATGTTTGGAGACAAAAACATAAACGAAAAAAACGTTCATCATTTCATTTCAGACAAAACAAAAAAAAAAAAATTATTGGATTCCAGTGGCTTTCTCTGACTTGTTGGCAAGTTTATTCAGCCATCAGTTTAGAATTCAAAACCTAAAAATGATTTTTTGCTCATTTATCATGTTAAATTTTGATCATTTAAAATGTAATATGAGTGTGTGTAGAATAGGAGATGTCGCCACCAATCATGCACACAAAAATAATTGATTGACATTTCAGCAAAAATCTTGTTTGACGACTTTCGAATACATCAAAATGATAACAACATCTAACACTTAAGCTGTATACATACTATATATATATAGTTCAATGTGCGTACAACTGAGTCGACTATAGTTACTCTGGCTTGCCATACACACACACATATCACACATGTATGCTCCGAATGTTTGGTCTCTTTGTATTGTCTCTTTGTGTACATGCATTTGCACAAAACCAACCAACAAAAAATAAAAGCGAAAAATTCTCATTTAGACTATTTTTGCTGTTGTATTGTATATATATATATGCCCTGCCAAAGTCTCCACAATCCAATTTTTTTCTTCAACTCTCAAATAGAAAATCCATTGCCGTTTCGTCTCATTCTCGCATAACTTTGGAAACGTGCGTGTATTTGTGTGTGTATCACAGCGATTTCATTTTGTGAAGAAAGAAGAAAAAAAGGAAGAACTTACATTGTGTCTGTGGAAACAGAAATAATATACGAGATTTTGTTGTCAAAAGTGGATTGTCCATCGTAGCGCAATAATGTCGTCGCTTCGTGCCGTGTATACGCTCTGTGGTGAATTATTATTATCTTTGTGTATATAGTGACAATTTAGAATTAACTTCATTATTATTTAAAAGAGACAGAGAGAGAAAGAGAGAGAGAGTGAGTGAGAAAAATAAGTAGAGAAAATAATTTCCAAAATTTTTCATTTACGAAAAATTCGAAAAATTCTATTTGATTTGTCCAAATCATCATCGACACCTTTCCAAAAGAACCGATCAACACAGCAAAAGACACACAAAACAACTATTGAAACGAAACAATTTTGTGTGTGTGTGTGTGTGTGTTTG
>GL501532.1:425780-447446 GCA_000149185.1 Mayetiola destructor | reverse complement strand
CATTTCATGTTTTTTTCTTCTTCTTCTTCTTCTTTTTCTTTATTCTCCTTTCTTTTCATCTTTTTGCCATTTGATTTTTCATCGTTATTCATTTGAAGTGAAATGAAATACAGAGACAGAAAGAACAGAGGCAATCCGAACAAATGGTGTTTCAATGTCGCTGTTTGACGTATTCGTTGGACCTCGCAAAGAATCAAAATCCTAAATGTTGAATGGGGTTCGAACAGTCGGAACCAATATTTTTTTGAATTGTAAATCGAACAACACATGTGGTCAATTCTCGACCATTGCGCACACAGAGCATAGATTGTTTTTTCGGCATGAAATTGACCGTTTTACATCGAAATAGTTTCAATTTTGTTTTTTTTAAATTTTTTTTTTTTTTGCCTTTTGGAGACAATTGTCAGCACCTTGAGACACCTATAATGTTTGTATCAATGGAAAATACATTATATCGAAGCACCGAAAAGTGGTACACGTTCGATTTTAATGGATTCGTTATTGAAGAGAGAGAGAGAGAAAAAACAAATAGAGAGAATTCGTTTTTATTTTTTTTCGTTCCGAATCGTTCCGAATCGTTTTTATTGCTCGATAGCCGAACATTGAAAATCGAACAATTTAATATGAATAATTTTATTTGTTATCTGCTTTGGGGAGGAAGCCAAAAAAAAACAAAAACCAAAAAAAAACCACTCTCTGATAAAATAAAATAATAGAATATTGTAGATTACACAAAGTGTAAAAATCTAAAGCCTGCAACGGAAAAGAAGGAAGATAAAGAGAAGGCGAAAAATAAAACTTTCGAAATATAATCGAAAACCCGAAACCAAAATAAATTATCATTATCTTTCTAACATTGAGCATTAAACTGCTGAGCCAAAGATAAAAAAAAAACTAACAACAAAAATCGATGGCCTCATTGATTTCTACCTGGGCTCAGTTTCATCATAATACAACACTAATTTTTTTTTTTAGCTCTTTTTACACATTTCTATTATATATATATACAAATTTATTATTACAAATCGGACTCATGAGGCAAAAGAAACCAAATATTATATTCTTTTCGGATTCGTTTTTTTCTTTCCTTTCTTTTTTCATTTTTTTTTTCGAATGTCGTAGTCTTTTCAATTCTGTAACTTGCCCTGGAAATATTGGAATTTTATGCTCTTCAATTAACAAGGCAATCGACGACGTTCATCATTTTGAGCATTTGTCTATTCAGATCATTACCAATTACCATTTCCATTCATTCACCAGTTCAAACTGAAAATTTCATTTCATTTTATGGATGATTTTCTATCGATGATTCTTGTCTCGTTCTGACTTGATTTAATTAAGTTCAAACGTGGTAAGCAGTCAACGGCCAGCAGCTAATTTTGATTGGGTTATATGTTATTTCTCCTTTATTCTACGTTCATTTCATTTCATTCAATTTCATTCGAATCTTTCGTTTAAATGTTATTCAAAGTTCTGAAAACCGAAATTGTTGAAAAAAAAAGAACAGAAGAGAGAAAGAACAGCCGAATTATACATGTATATCTATAGAAAGAAAAGCCGGTTTTTTTTTGTTTTATCTGTCAGAGGGAAAATTGAACTGATTTCATCATGAACGGTCACATAATAATTAAATGCGACTGCTCAATGTAAATATGATTTACCTGAGACGGACACAAAAAAAAAAAAAAAATGAGAGAAGAAAAAAGATGAAAATAACCTAACACAGTGTTATTTGTTGGTGTTAGGCAATGGATATGGTCGAGAATGAAACGGTGTCCGAAATCGACATTAAAATGGAAAAAGGAAAATTGAACGCGAACGAATGGTGCAATGTTCAAAACAATTGAATGAATATAGGTTGTGGATGAGATCGAAAGGCACAACAACATTCGGACAACCAAAAAGCAATAAGTTCGATTGGTTCGATTAGATATTGATGCTTGCAATATGTGTGTGATTCAAAGCCCACAATCCACGATTAATTTAATCTGAAAAATTGGAGCAAATCAAATATTAATATAGACACCAATCCATAATCAAATAAATTCGATTTAGAAAATCGTTCACACAAATCCATCGTTAAATATATTGTATTTTATTTGCTAGTGATTTTGATCATATAAGAAATGGATAAATCTAAAGCCGCAATAGACACAGATTAACGAGATATTTCTGTTTTATGCGGTTCGAATTAAGCAGGCGAGAAAGTGAACAAATATGTGAAAAAAGAAAGAGAGAGAGAGAACAGAGTGCAAAGTGATAAGCCAAACAGAGCTTTAGCTTTGGTTGGAACTTGTAAATTTTGTGTTTGTTGGCCACGGTCTTTTGGTCGCTATGCTTAACTTTATGTACGACACCGGAAAATAGAGAACAAAAAAAAGCAGCAGCAGCGTTGTAATGAGGTTTTAATGATGATTTACAATACATTGAACCATAGCACATTACCATTGATTATATCGACTGCTGAATTCCGTGTGAACAAAAATCAATGCATTTAGAAATATTGTTGTAATCAAGCAAAAAAAACTTGATACGAAAGTCTCATAATGAATTCGAATGGAATTGAAAGAATTTTTAATGTTCTTAACCTCGTTCGGTGATGGAATCAAAATCGAAATCAAAATAAATTACGCATCGATCAAGAATGTATATGAACAAACTGTTTCCGAATAAAAATTCAACCAATGAATGACACAATCGATGACAAATACAAATTTAACAATTGAAAAACATCTATACCACGCACATAATTAATTTATCAGAAACTGAAACTTCAATAACAATAACAATAAATCGTGTCTCTCGTTCATTGAATGAATGCGTCCATTTCCATGAAATAAGGAAACAATTGTGTGAAATTAATGAAATAAATTTGATCACAGATTAAGGATTAAGGTGTTAACAGATTCAGGAAAAAAATTATTTCCATAACTCAAAAATTCAGTCTTCAATTGAATTGAATGCACACAAGAAAGCATCACTTTTCAATGTGGACAGTGTACGTTCAATGTAGTACTCGCATGAGGTTTATTTTCATTTCAAATGATTGAAATATGTCTTTTAGCCAAGTTATCCAGTCCGGAAGAATTAATTAAAACTTAGAAATACATTTGAATAGGCGAAAAGCTTTATTTTCAACACTACCATAGTCATTAATATCAGTCGAATTTTGAAATATTTTAAAATTATTATTACATATTTAAAGACAATAGAAAAATATAGAGAATCTTTGGATTTCCTTACATTCCTTCTTGCTTCACTTAATTAGAAATTCGGCAATAAACGAATTTTATCTATCAAACCGAAAAATGAATGGATCTAAAGTGAAAATCGAACGTTTTGCTTTTCAGTTTGATGCACCATATTATGCAACTGATTGTAGTGCTCAATCTGAATAAATCCTTCAGAATTTAATTTTATAATATTTTATTATCATTTTTATTTCCAATGATTATTATTTTTCTTATCAATGATGTCACTCAAAAATGATCTAAAATGAATCCAATATTAATAACATAAGATAGTTTATTTTGAAGCATCCAAAACCAAAATGCTGTCGAATAAAATCTTGCTGTTGATGTTGACACTACATACAACTGTGATTTTAAAATCCAAAATTTCATTCAAATGCAAATACTGATTTCTCTCTGAAAACTGACCTGCCAAGGGTCTAGTCATATTTCTGTGTTCTCATTCATTGCGAAACGTCAACGACATATTTTTTCAACAGCCGCTGTCCAGTTTTGATTGTCAAATGTTAAGAAGATTAAGACCATTGAATGCATCGCTGGCTAAAATGTGTTTGTTGAAAAACGTTCAATGCAAGTCTCGATTTTGGAATATATTGCTGATATTAATCAAAGTGTCGCTGAAAAAAATGAATGTTTTTACTACGCCGCTAATGGGACCAGCGATTTCCGTCTGATTCAAATTCCTTTCTCATATCGATCAATAATAATTGAATAAATAAATAATTTAATAATAAAAATAAATTCTATTCTTCTCCAAATAGTTTATAATTTCGATTAAAGAAATTTCCACTATTTGTCGCCTTATCTGAATTAAACACTCAACGTCTATCGAGAAAAAAAAGTAGGAAAAACACAGTAATAAATACTGACCTGGATGAAGGGATCCACGACATCAGCACAAAAGAAGCAAAAAATCCCAAACAATTTCGAATAAATGGCAGAAAATTTTATTTTTTAATTATCCACATAACAAATCCGTAATGTTTACGTATTATTATTATTATTATTATTCTAATGAATCCATGAGAACTGAGAACAGCTACACTCGCATCATAAAATGAATGAAAAAGAAAAAGAAAAATTTCGACTAAAATTGAAGCGACCGCAATTCAAAAATTCAACAACATTTAACATTTTAAATTCTAAATTGATAGTGTGGTAGCTTTCATTAGCTGTATTAGCTGGATCTATACGTTCTATTCGTATCGCATATTCAAAATAGGCAGGCGGGCATGAAGTCAACAACAATCAAGCATTAAATTTAATTTTACCGCTTTAATGTTGGCTTTTCGTGTGAGCGGCGACCCCATTGTAAATGATGAAAAACGAATTAGGAATGAAAACAGAAAAAAAAAATCTTAGAAGAAGATTCTAAAGAGCAAAAAAAACAAAAAAAAAAAATTACATAAAAACAAAGAAACCGTATTCTGAATTCGGATTCAAACGAGAGAACAAAAAAAAAAAAGAGAGAGAAAATGAGCAAATTGTGCGGTTCAAAGGCGTATGGAATCGTACGTAATAATATTTAGAAAAAAAAAAACAAAAAATAATGTATTCATGACATAGACCAGCCATTTACGAGTACATGCATTTGCCATTTAATTGGATTTAAGTCTTGTAATTTGGTCAAAGCATCAAAATTTCAATGGAAACACTGAAACAGAATTTTCATTGTGCGAAGGCGAGCGCACATAATTCCAATTTCAAATTTCAAAAAAAAAAAAAAACTGAAAACAATTCCGAAATTCCAGGGAAAATGAGCATTTTGGCCACTTAAATGGATTTGCATTGTAGTTGTTGTTTTCTTTCTTTTTTCTTTAATCTGCGTTTGTAAATATTTATGTATTGAGGAAATTCTTGTCGATTGTTGATTTGATTTTATGGCCTTTTTTTCTCTCTCTCTCTCCATATTTATTCTCATAAAATTATACACTAATCACAAATTTTTTTTCCCTAATTGTTTCGCTCCATCAAAACAGTACTCTTGTGCCGTGGAAAATATTCCGTCAAGAATTATCAAAAGTGCATCCGATATCATCTGGTTTGGAGGCGATGGCATTAAAAACAACTATAGATTTAACATGCAATGATTATATTTCAAATTTTGAATTTGATGTTTTTACACGGTAAGCAATTCAACTACATTATTATTATTATTATCTAAGTTTGTTTGTTTTTGTTGCTGAACCTAAAAATCAGCAAAAACACTGATATTGCGAAAATAAAATGCGTAAAATACAGCACAATTTCGACTATATTTAACTCATTTAATTCGGAGTTTTTCATTTTTTTCCAATTCGTTTCATTCTTTTCTTTCTTTTGTTTTCTCGTTTCGAGAACAATTCGATACACAAATGAACGTTTTTTATCGGTTGACCCAGTTTTGTCAGTAATAATACTTTAAAATCGATTTCATTTTCATAGTTTTCCAATGATTTTCTCATGCAATTATGAACCACTCTCATTATTCCCATAAGTTGTGTGAGCCATGGCCCATGAGGCCATAATATATATAATGCGTATCGCACATGACTCAATTTTTCTCTACTCAAATGCGTCAAAATCGTCAGTAATTCAAATAAATAAACAATAAATAAAAAATGAAGTAATTGGCGGGCGAATCAGTTGAGACAGAGACACGCATAATCGATTCGTTTGATTTGTTCAGCGAAAAAAGGAAAAACATGTTGTTGTTGATGATGTTTTTTTTCATCAAATAAATGTAGTTAGTTAGTCATCGCACCAAATCAGGGCCCATTGGCCAATTGGTGCTGATGATGATATAATAATAATAATAATAATAATAATAATCGTTCAAATTAATAACGAATAACGCTTATCATCGTTAATTGGTTTTTCTTTTTTCTTTTTTTATAAAATCTATTTACAGCTTATTTCAACCATGGAGCACATTATTACGAAATTGGCAAATATTAGCGGTTACACATCCGGGCTATGTTGCATTTTTAACATATGATGAGGTCAAGGCCAGACTCCAAAAATATATCCACAAAGCTGGCAGTTATGTATTTAGGTATATGCATTTATTGATATTTTTATTCGTCCATTTCGTTTGGATTTTTTCGTTTCGATTGACGATTAACAAGTTATCCTGGCACCAAATATAATATTTTCTTTTCTTTCGTCAATATGTTGTGTGTGTGTGTGTGTGTGTGTGTGTGTGTGTGTCAACAATAGGCTATCATGTACACGTTTAGGTCAATGGGCAATAGGATATGTAACAGCCGAAGGCGAAATACTACAAACAATTCCACAAAATAAGTCATTATGTCAAGCATTGCTTGATGGCCATAGGTAAATAAATGATTTCTTGTTTTTTTTTTTTGTTATTCTCATCGTCATCCACATTTAATCCGGTTATAAATTTTTCAATATTCGGTTTCAAATTACAGAGAAGGATTTTATTTATATCCGGATGGTAGACAGGTGAATCCAGATCTTTCATTTGCAGTACAAAGTCCGATGGAAGATCATATTACTGTGACACAAGAACAATATGAACTCTACTGTGAAATGGGTATGTTTTAATGGAATTTTTTATTAAATACAATTAAATTGCGTTCAATATGGTCCACAAATTAATCGCTTCTAGACAATTTTATTCGCGGATTTGTAGTAATTATTAAATTAAATAAATTCTATCCATTCTTTTTATATACACTACTAAAACCAACCGACATTGCAAAACAAATGCAGGAAGTACATTTCAATTGTGTAAAATTTGTGCGGAAAATGACAAGGATATCCGAATTGAGCCATGTGGTCATTTGCTATGTACACCATGTTTAACAGCTTGGCAAGTCGATTCTGAAGGACAAGTGCGTAAAAATCTATTTAATATTCCGTTATAATTATTTTTTCTCTCTCTTCATGCATTGCTTTAATTCCATTCTCCCCATATATTCACAGGGTTGTCCATTTTGCCGAGCCGAAATCAAAGGCACCGAACAAATCGTTGTCGATGCATTTGATCCACGTAAACAACATAATCGAAATTCAGCAAATGGTCGACAACAAAATGTTGACGATGACGATACTGAGGTATAATGCATATGTATCATCTAAAATAAAATTGAAAAAAAAAACAAACCACTATCACTCACTGCCTCACCTCAAATTATATATTTAAAAAATTATTAGTTTTTTTTTTGTTGCGTTTTGCGATCCCATTGATTTGATTAGATTTTCCATTTTTTTTTCTTTTTTTTGGTTTCGTTATTATTGGAATAAAAAAAAACAAACAAACAAACTTACCGTAAACTAAACTGGCGGATTTCTTTTCTCTCTTTCGTTTGCATTTTGAGTTGCATGAATGGCTTCGCATTACTTTTACTGCCCTACAAATGCAGTCATTCCAATCACGAAAAAAAAAATTATTATAATATTTATTACACAGAATTTGAAATAATCGAAATCGAGACCAAAACCATCCGAATGACGTTCACATATTGCACATATCGCCGGACACAAATCAATGGATAAATGAATTGCATAATTTTTTATATTATAAAAATTTTTAAAATCGAATTCGCAATAGTTCTTAATGTTTGTGTATTCGATTACGGTCGATTGAGCACTTGAAAAAACTCTTTAAAAAAAAAGTAATCACGTCTCAATATTCCATATTGTTTTTCTGTCGTTTTTTTTTCTTTTCATATAATTCCATCTACACAATGATTGAGATCTGAATATTAATTTTCATTCGAAGAATCCATAAAATTTCTGCTCAAAAACGTAAAACTCCACGCAATTTTGTTTAGATCTGTTGTTGTTGTTGATGTTTTTTTTTTCTGTATGTCTTTCTTCATTTTATCATTTTCGTATTATTTTTAGATGATCATTTCAAATTCATTTCAATTGATATCATTTGCTTGATGCTTGACGCTTGATTTGTGTTCTTTTTTTTTCGATTTTTTAGAAAAAAAAAAAAAATTTAAATAAAATAAAAAATAGAAATCAATTTTTGCCGATTACAGCTTGAAGAATTGAAAATGATTTTCAATCGAATAGAATTTCGGGCATGCCAACATACATAAATAAAAATAATAAATATTTTGCAATTGTTTATTGTATCGTCGTCGTGTATTGTATTTGTAATAATTTTAATTTTTAGAATTCTTTTTATTGGATAAGTGAATTGGATTTATTTAATGAAGATTCAATTGATAAATGTGATGAATGAATGATTGTTTCAAGCGTTTTATGGTGATGATACCTTTAGATGATATCTATTTTTTTTTTTACCTGTAACAAAATCATTCGATATTCAAATGAAATAGTCAATTTATTTGACATTCGTGCAAATGATGAATAGGTTCATTCGATAGATTAAGAAAGTTTTAATTATAAATACAATAATAGAGATCAAAATTTGTGATTTGAATTTATAGATTAGAAAAATCAGAAAATGATAGCCCTGCTATTATATACTACAACCAGGGCATGAAATTAAAACAAATAGATTGGAAAATTAAACAAAGTGTGTGTGTGAGAGAGAGAGAGAGAGAGAGAAAGAGTTTCTTCCAAGTTTCTAAATTTTGAATGATGAAACCAATATTCCCAATGGCAATTTGATATTTTCAAGGCAGGCACCAATCGCCAATTTCTATCCCGACAATTTTATTAATTAATTATCTGTATTTTGTATTGTATGAAAATGTTTACATATTGTCCAGTCGTCAGTCGTCATGAAAAATAAGAATTTTAATTACAAAAAAAAAAAAAAGAATAAATTTTAAAACAATTAAACAAATTTCTAAATGAAAAGAATAAAAACTGTTTATTCATATTTCATATATTAAGTTGAATAAAAAAATGAAATCAGCTTAGACATAAAAATAATAAATGATTCAACATTCAACTAGATATTTATTTTACTCTATTTTTATCTTTTTATTTTCTATAATAATAATAATAATAATAATAATCGATCATAACAATAAATAACGATTTAATAATAAATAATAATAATCTTTTTTTTTGTGGCTTCCATTTATCATATTTTTTTATTTTCAAAATATTTAAAAATTATACAATTTTGAGAATCGAACAACATCCAACATTAATTAATTATAATAATAAAAATAATAATAATAATAATATTAATATATTTCTCTTTCGAGTGTGGCGTGAAAGAGAGCTACAAACTTTAGAAATGCAAAAAAAAAACTAACGAAAGAAAAAAGAAGCTCAATAAACATGAAATTCTGTGTCAATTTACCAATTTAAAAGAAGGGAAAAAACGGAACAGAAAAAAAAACAAATTTTTATTCATTTTTGTCATTTTTGTTTTTAAATTTTATGATTTTATTTTGTGAATGCGTTTTGCATGGCGGATCTTTTCTTTTATTTTATTTTTATGTTTGTTTTTGTGTATGATTGCGCAATATTTGTTTGGGTTAATTTGAATTTTTGGGTTTGCTTTTCCGATCACTCGATTTGCACGTAATGTGTTCAATGTTAATGTCTTTGTGTCATTCATATTTTTGGGATCACTGTGGATCTTGGAGTCTGAACGGATAGAAAAAAAAATAAAAACTAGTAATCACTTCCCCTTCCCGATTTCCCCGTAATAAGCGAAGGCGAAGAAAATCTTAAATAAATGAATTTTATTCAAAGGCCAGAAATTAAAAAAAAAAAAAAAAAACCGCAAACAAACACACGAAACAAACGAAATATTGATTATTATTTACAGGATACGAGCGAATTTAATGTGGCCACATCATCATTACATGCATTAAGCAATAGTATGGCATTATCACGTAATGATAAACAGAGTCCACATTCTTCGCCACGTATGACAAGACGCAGTGTTACACCAAATGTTAGCTCATCAATAGCCATAAGTCAAACAACGAATGATATTTATGCTAGTCAACAGCAACATCAGCCGCAGACCCAACAAAGTGCTAAGCATACGGTTGAGTAGAGCCCATCCATTTTCGTATATTATTTTTTCTCTCCGTCGATGGAATTTTATTAATTTAAACTTTGTTTTCCATTCTGCAGTCATCGGTCCAAAATCAATCCAATGCAATTCAATCAATCCAATTGCAGCAGCAGCAACAACAACAGCAAGTGATAAATAAAGCCGGTGCACCTGCGTTACCTGCAAATGATGTAATCAATCAAAATTCAACGGCACCACCATTACCGCCACGGAAAACTGCCCAATCCAGCGGCACCGAACAATCCGTCATCTATCGAATGCTAAAACCACAACAACAACAACAACAACAACAACAACCATGCGTAACCAGTGCATCGAGTCTGGTTAATTTAACAAATAGTCCAAATTTAACGGTTGCATTGTCAAAAAGTTCGGAAAATATAGCGACCAATGAATTTGAAGTACCAAAAACGATAGCACCGCCTGTACCCAAACATAAAACACTAACCGATGACATTGATGATAATTTAAAACGAATCACAGATGATTTATGTGAAAAAGTGATTGTTGGTCCGGCTGAAACAATAACGGGTATCATTGATACACGACCGTTAGAAGCACGAAAACCAATTGGTGGTGGCGGCACCACCACCACCACTGGCCTTAGCCAAACAATGAATTTAACCACAAGCAACAGTAATTGTATCATCGATAGTAAAACAATTGTAACTGAACCCATTGAAACAATCACAAAATTATCAAGAAGCAATACAAATTATCATGAATTGCCTAGAGGTGGCACAAATATTGGTGGTAATTCAAGTGCAAATAATTTGTATCATTTAAAAATGCAACGAACCGATGAACCACATCAACAATCAACAATTGGATCTCAATCGCATCATCAAATGCGTCATCAATCGTATCCAAATCATTTTCAATTGTCTGGCAGTGTTACCGTTTCACAACCATCAAAATCACAAACAATATCATCATTTGCACAACATCAACAGTCAAATCCATCAAATCATAGCAGCCACGCAACCGAAATGAATGCACCATCAAAATCATATGCCGCCGGTCAATTAGATCCAAATCACCAAAAAATTGTATCAAATGATTCGGATAATGGCAGCAACAGTGGCAGCACGACAACAAACAGTCATATTCCACCATTATTATATGAAAATATAACGATCAAAGACTGTAATGTGCCATATGAAAATATCAATTTAGAATATATTGCAAGACTGATGAATGAAGGCTATTCCAAAGAGAATGTTATCACAGCATTAGGCATTTCACGGAATAATATCGAAATGGCATGTGATATATTGCATGAATTTGTATCGAAAAGTGGTGCTTAAGGCGTCTTAATTGAATTGAAAGAAAAAAACAAACAAATAAAAAGATAATTTAAAACACGCTGTGTACCTCTCGGATTGATGATAATACGTGATGCGTTCAACCATTCAGCCATTCATATGTGACCATTTTTGAATGATAATTAATAAAAACATTATTATTAACACTTGAATGCAAAGTCCTAGAAAGGCAAGAACAACATACAACAACAAGAAAAAATATGATAAAATGTCACAATGACTTGAATGGTGTCTTTAATTCATCCACTTCTAAATATGAAAAGCAACAAATTTACCATTTAAATAAAATTAGATTTATGTTTTACCCATTTTTCTTTTTTTTTTGTTTTGTTTGGTTAGTTTTTTCCCCCTTGGCTAGCTCATAAAATTAATTCCTAAATGTAATTAACAAACGAATATATACGAAGGCCACCATGCATTGAGCATAGATTATATAGGGCCGACTAAATTGGTCTAAATCTTTAGAAGAATAATAATTGTTAGCCATCAGTCAAACAAATCACAATCATCCACAAAGTCTCTGCCACTGCACCTATTTTGTATAAGAATACGAAACAATTAAAATGCAAAAAAAAAAAATTTATCAAAATGATGGATTACACTTATTTCATCTGAATAACATTCGAAAATATATGTTTAAAAAAAGAAAAAAAAATCTGAATAAATTATTATTTTGATTGGTTTTTCGTAGAATTTCGTAGATTTCTATTGCACAAATTGCACAACAATGCTGTTTCATTCCTTGATAAACCGAAATTATACTTATATATACGATGAGACCTGAATTCATCAAAAAAAACACCTGAATGCACGACATTCAACGGAACGACATTGAAATAAATTCAAAAAATTATAGCAAATTTCCATATTTTTTTTTCTCTTCTTTATTTTCCGTCTCATCCAATAATCTTTAATATGTGAATTAATTTACAACTAAATTATATTAATAATTAATAATAACAATGAATAATAATGAATAATGTGTACGAAATGAATGAGAGGCTCCATTGAATTGCCATTAAAGATTTTATGATCAAATTAAGTAATCACTAATCAGTAGTATCAGGATTCAAGTGTTCAATTTGAATTTATATCAAAATCGGGTGTTTAAAGTCATTCAATATTCATAATAATTCATAGAAAAGCGAAAAACTATGAGAAAAAAAGAAGACTGTGTGTCTGGAGACTGGATGGTGTTCAGAAATTTCATTTATTTTTTTTTTTTTTGTGGATTATGCAAACCTTCTTAGCCTTACGATTCGACTTACCTTCTTAGTAATAAAGAACATAATTTTCCTTCAAAATTGTTGGTGTCATCGAAAATAATAATACAAAATGCTGAAAATATGTGGGGCCGACCAATGCATTGGTTGTATAGGTACTGCCTCATTTGTTCCATATTTCGTGTCATAGTTTGAAAACTAATTTTGAAAACTGATTTTTTTGGTGCTGCGATTTATTGCCAATGGCGGCAAAGCTCATTCAAGATCGCCACACTGGTAGTTCTAGTGCCGATTTTTTTTTCTCGGATTGATTATTTTCAACCAATTGGCCCTATTGGATATTTTAGAAAGAAGAAAAATTGTATCTAAGATAGGAAAAAGATAACCACAAATGAACAAAAAAAAAAATAATAATAAAATAAAAAAAAGAATTAAAAAAATAGAATTCAGTTTTAGAAGAAATGCTGCTGCAGTGATATGATTCTTTAAATCGGCATTCGAAACATTAATATTAAAATGATATTAAAAATTTAGCTTGAAATCCAACAATTTATTTTTTTAAATTCAAATTAATTTCATCGGAATTATGCATATATAGGATTTTGTTGATGCAACGATAAGGAAAATAAGGCAAAATAATGTAGTCGATTCATATTTTCTTTTTCCACACCCTTTATGTATTTATTTTGCACTTTAGTGATTTCAAACACAAAATTTATTAATAAATAATGTACTTGTATCATTTGTCACTAGTAATTCAGAGAGAAAACTTTAGAAATCTAAAAAAAACCACAATTACAAATAAATAAATGAAAAAAAAAAAAAAAAAAATACGGAAGAAAATCTTCAATTGACTAGTTTCGTAATGAAAATGAGTAAAACAAGCATGCGAATGATTGAATAAAAATGTGCCGTTATCGATGTGCTCGACGAAACAAGCCGACTAAAATCATAAAACATGACATCCATATACAGCGGCACCTTAAGCATTTCATCATCAAGTTTAAATTTCAAATTCAATCGTTGGCCAAATTGAATTTGAGCCCGTTTTATTAAGGCCTGATTGGGTACATCGCCAAACATCATATTCCCATAAAAAAATTCAAATCGAATGTTTAAAATCATATTTGAGCAAGTGAATTCGGTTGGGCTGTTACCCGCAATAGCAATGATTTCTTCTAGATTTGGTGCACCAACAATTTTAAAATCCATCCAATGGCTTGAATCATTCCGTGGATTTCCCATTTCCGATACAAACACATTAAAATCCATATAAATTGTTGCATTTGGATTTTCGAATGTAAAACCATGTAACAAATGATTGAAAATGGTTTTCTGAAAAGTGCGACACAGGTTAGTATTATTTTTAATATCGATCATTGGCTCATTGATGGTTTCATTATAAATGGAAAATGGCTGCAACGGTAAATTACATTTAACAATCATATTTTCCGCAAAATTAATCGTTTGAAATGTGAAATTGTTTAGAATACAATGGCCATTGCCATGAATGTGTGGCAATTTTAAATAATGTTCATCATTTGTACAATTGATTTCGTTATGAAAATAGGCCAAAATATCATCCCGATTGGTTTCGTTCAAACGTAAGTATTTTGTTATAATGATTGGTTTGTGATGCAAATAACCAATATTTCCGCTCACTTTATGTACATTTTGCATTGTAAACGATTCATTTAATTCTAAATATTTCAAATGAATGCGATGCATTATTTTGCCAAAATGACCGTCCCCACTCAAATCATGATACACAAAAAATACCGTACAATTTAAAATATCCGTAAAATTATGATGAAATTGAATGGAAATTTCATTTGCAACGAAACCATCACCAAATTCCGGTGAACTCATTGTGTCATTTGTATCCGATTGACAGGATTTCTGGGAAATTATTTCATTACAATGATATGTCTGGATGTTAATGCAATTGCTTGGTTCATTTTCATTGGACAATTGTTTGCAATAGTCAGCTAAAAGAATTGGTGGCACATCGATTGTTGGTCGACGTTGTCTAAGTACTTTTGATGTGCGTAATTTTGTTTGAAAATCAACAAGAAATTGATCGTGTTCCGCATACGTTTGGATGCATTTCACTTGATCATCGTGTAAATGTTTTATCGATGATTTTATAAAACAATTGGACGTTTCGTAGGACCATGGAATGTCTGCAAAAGTGGGGGAAAAAAGGGGAATTTTCGGATTATTTTATGATGACACAGATGGCAAGAAAGTCGGCTCCTTTTGATTTACCAAACGTGTGAATGTTCTCAGTTGTTTCGTCCCAAATCAAAATGGAATCGCCATAAACATAATTCTCCCTAAAATCATTCACTGCCCGGGCACTGCCATCATATTGTTGTGTCCATTTATGTTCTGCCGCTTTCAAAATATTCACATCGTGAAGCTAAAAACACACACCGAAAGAGAAAAAAACTCGATTTCAATTGATTTTCCAAAGCCCTGCCATTCCGGCCATACCTTAAACTCTCGCTTTCGATAATGGGCACGCTCACGACTGCTGTCAATTATACAAAACAACGAAAATCCATGGATTTGTGAACACAATTTTAAATCCGACATGTCCTCATAATCATGCATTGTTCCATCTAGTTCCGGACATTTTAATGTTGATATTATTTCTTCCGATGCACAATCCACATCACAACAACAATTTATGTCACAAAAATCGATCTGTAAATACGAAAAAAAAGAAGAAGAAAAATCGAAACGATTCAGATATATGTTCATCACAAAATGACTATAGATGATTGAATACCTTCAAATCACACGGACAATAATAATCGAATGGAATTAATTTTCGGCGCATTTGGCGTCGTGTCAATTCGCTCAAAAATGGAGCCGTCGGCTTTTGAATCATTGTAAAATTAAATAATGATGGAAAGTTCATTTGTGGAACTATCACTGCACTTGTGAAACTATCATTCTTGATGCTAACATTTGTCATTTCAGTTCCTGTTATAGATGCAATTGTTGCCGCAATTGTTGTATTCATATTAATATTTTGCATTTGAGATGCGATCGATGCAGTCGATGCAGTTGATGCAGTTGTTATTGTGGTCGGAGTTGTGGTCGTTGCCATTGGAGTTTGTGTTGTTGAATCGGTTGTGACTGTATTTCTTGTATTTTCTGTGATTGAATTTGGATTATTTGGATGTGGTGATGGCTCTTTGATGCGTGTTATTTCAATTTTAACACCACCCAAAGCCAAACATATCAAACTGAATACACAAAACAGTTGCACTTCCGAATGCATATTCGATTTTATCCAGTTCATTTTAATTCAACGCCAAATGTAGAGAAATTCTTCGGAATGATCATCAATTCAACGGTCACCTTTCCAGCCGAAATGGTTGATAGTTTGTATCTAATCGGAATACACACACACACACACACGCATTACACTAACAGCAACATAATTTTGAGATTTGTATTTTTTTTTTTGTTTTTTTACTCACCTTTCGACACCACTGTACACTAAATCACTCTTGCTTACTGTTAAGCCTCCGGTATGAAATTTCGTTTTTAACGAATCAAAATAATTATTGGACGCTATTTTCCACGTTGAAATCTCAATTGAATGTGTACCAGGAGAGGACGGTACATAAGCAACACCAAAACTGGGAAAATTTAATGGAAAAACTTTACACACTTTTTGTGGGCAGGAAAAACGATTTTTAAAAAAGCATAATAAAAACCTTACCCAACGGGCCAACACTGATTCAATGCATTCACTGCATAAATTTCCAAATGAATTTTTGGCCAACCTTGAATGCCACGACAAGCTAAATGTACATCAATCGGATGACCAAATGCACAATATGTATCTCCAAATTTATTTGAACAAGTAGCGGTTTGCCCTTCTGTATAACCTTCTACATGTTTCCAATTAGAACCTATGAAATTGATGATGTATGGAATATTCCATAATGAATAAAGAAAAAGAAATTCAAATTGATATTCTTCTTATTTGAAAAAAAATAAATAAATACAAAACATTTACCATATTGAATGCTCCATTTGCAAAACAATGTTGTTTCTTCAAAATCGCTGGCACTTAATATTTGACCAATTAAATGTAATTCGGCCATGCAAAATTCATTTATCTATACCCGGTGCGGTTATTTTTTATTCTGCAGTTGAGTTTCAATGATGAAATTTCTCGTAGTTTCGTTTGTTTGTTATTCCTTGGCATGGGTGAATGAATGATATTTGTTTGTATGTTGAACATTATGCGTTCGTTTCTATGGTGATTGGCAGTGTCATGTATTACGTCCATTCAAATGTTTATTTTAACTTTTTTTTTCATGGAAAGAGACAGAAGATTAAAATTATTGCGAACCAATGAAAGTGTTTGGACGACCAACGGCAGAGAAAGAATTTTTTTTGCTTTTGCAAAACCCCAAAAATTATGTAGATATAATATAATTGTGCACTGACACCATTACAATTTCCACGTGCTGATAATTTTTTATTTTTTTTTTTTTGTTTATAATTGCGTCGGTGAATAGTGAAACGGATACACGTTTTGAATTATTCTACAAATTTTGTTTCATTAGAATATTTTTAAAAAAAATTCGAATTAAAGACGATCTGAATGTCGTAATGCTGATATTCGCGTGTGAAAAGAAACAACATCCATATATGTCGGACTGAAAGTAAAAACAGTTTAAATTTTTTCACCTCCTAATTCCACATTTCTGTAGGCGAGAGCAGAGGGTATTTTAGTGTACCATCTGTTGAGCAAAAGAGGAATTGATTTTTCGAGTCTGTGGTTATTAGGTCGCTTTTAATTGCGTTATCTCTTGGCAAATATAAGCCATCTGTCTCTTTCTAACAATTACTCTCGAAATCAAGTTGGGCTCTATCGATTCTTTTCGATGATCCATTCATGAAAATCGAAAGGAGAACCATTTTGAAGAGGACCATTTTCATTCTGAGAACTCAGTCGATTCACATTTTTAACTGCTAAAGTCCTAGAATTATTCTAGTAGAATATGAAACTACGTGCGAATTTATTCGCACAGGCTCTGCTAGTAATCATTATTATTGTTGTCAGCTTAGCAAATTTGTTATTCGAATCGCCCTCAATAATTTCCATATATAGCTTATGTATATTCACATTTGATCAAAACATAATGAATAATATTTTGAATTACGTTTGTTTTTAGAGACAAAATATATTAAAGACAGTTAAGAAATTCTGCTCGCACGTGTAAATATTGGAAAATTTCATTTTGTTTTTCTAATCAAGTATTAGTGTCGTTTTAAAGAGTATATAAAGCTCTCGTTTTCACATAAAATTCAGTTCATCAGAACATTCTATTCATTGCAGTATAACAGTTGTCGAAATGGGAAAATATCATCTAATAGTTTTGTTAATTTTTTTGGTCGTCTGCTCTGAGGTTCGTTTAATTTTCGAACATGTGACACGAAACAATTGAAATTGAATTAATAAATGTTTTTATCTCATTGTTCAGACATTAGCAACTGGAGATGGTAAACAGGAAAAGAAAATGGCTGATTGGGAGAAAAAATCATTTGACAAGTTTGTTAATGAAATTCTCTTACAAGCTAACCTTCACGGAGATTGGGAAGAGACAGATGACCCTCATTCCGAAACAAGTGAAAATAATCAAAGTAAAGGAGATCCCCTCCAAGCTGACCTTCACGGACATTGGGAAGAGACAGATCACTGTTATCCCAAACCAAGTGGAAGTGACGAAAGGAGTTCTGCAAATTCGTTCTCAACTAAAAGCAAATCTATGCAAATTAAAGGAGATCACTTCCAAACTGACCTTCAGAGACCTTCCAGAGAAGAGTTACATCAACCTGATCCCAAACCAAGTAAATGTGACGAAGGGAATTCTGCAAATCAGCAGCAGATGAAACTAACTAGAGGAAAATCTAACCACAAAAGAGCTGCATAATAATTGTCAAATTGATGAAATGAAATTCAAAACGAATAATGAAACGTTTCAATGTTCCAACGTTACAATATTCTGTTTATTTAGAACAGCTGTTCTCAGCTATGAAATTCACAAATGAAAAATATGGTCTCAAGGCTTAAAATTTCATTAAACGGATTAAAAATACATTTCACAAATACTATCAAGGCTTTATACTTTTTTTTTATTCTTTATTGGATTCGTTTTGTTTGACTTTTTTCGCCAGGCCATTTGCTGACATTATTTGGTTTCTTTCGAAGAAGAATTTAATTCAAAACAGAATTTTTGCTTTTCATTCATTTATTCGAAGATTTCACGATCGAAAGCCGATACCTATAACTTATTTTGACGTTTCTGATTGCCGCTTCTAGAACCATCGGTTTGCTCTTCATCTTTATCAAATCCTTTGATCCGTAAATCATTTGCAGTTCGTAAAAAATCTTCGTGACATCAATCCGTTTTTTTTGCTCAAGTAAATCGCTAAATATGGGTTGAAAAAAGTTCTTGACAAGATCATTCGCACGAAGATCAAATCAATTTCCATCTACTGATCAAAAGCCATTTAACGCAGCTCCGATAGTACACGATGTAGCATAATTTCAGGCGATATTTTGTTTTCAACAACTTTAAAACTGTTCAATTCCATTTGATGGTACCGGACGTGGTTCAATGTTCTGGCAATAGCAATGACATACGGAAATTCGGTATTCGGAATCGATTCAGTTTTAAAAGCCAAAGCATTTAACTTATTTTTGTTCCGTCAAATAACTGTCGATATCAGAAATTATTTTCACATGACCAAACTGTTCAGGACATTTTATATTCATTTATTTGTTTCATTCTGTGAGAAAGTTCCTTGGAAAAAATTTTATACGTCGCAATATTTTAGATTGAAACCAAATAGAAATTTCAAGATGTTGAAACCATAATAATTGCAAAATAGAGACAATCAAATTGAACGAAATCCTTCTATCTATACCGTTGCGATTTTATTCTGCAGTTGAGTTTCAATAATGAAATTTCTCGTAGTTTCGTTTGTTTGTTATTCATTGGCATGGATGAATGAATGATATTTGTTTGTATGTTGAACATTATGCGCTCGTTTCTATGGTGATTGGCAGTGTCATGTATTACGTCCATTCAAATGTTTATTATAACTTTTTTTCATTGGTCCTTTTGTCTTTTGGTTTGTTTATTTGATGAAATAGGAATAGAAGACTGAATTTTGCATTTTTCTTGATATATAATCAGAAGATCCAATCCGTTTTTTGTTCATTCGATCAATTGAAGGACAACAAAATATTATCGAACATGCGTTGAAAAGGTGCTGTCTGTACCTTTCATTTCCGCTATCGACAAAGAAATTTGGATAATTGAATCCAAAGTTATGGTACTTTATCTGGAGCTATTAGAAAATTAATTTATTAGTTTTAGTTCCTAAGCTATGGCGCATAGAATGAACCAAACCACCTTAAAAATGACTAAAATCACATTTTGACCTGTTAAAAAAAACTGTATATACCTATTAGGTACTACCTAATCCAGTCGTTCTGATTAGCGTTTTGGAATCAGGAATCAATACCCTTTCAGGAAATATGAACGGTTTAAGGTCGGCAATTTCCGTGTTGCACTGTGTTATCGTAATTTTTTATGATGAAAGAAAATCTTTTGAATTTGTCGTTTCGAACCACGTTTAGAGAAATGTGAAATCAAAAATTACAACAACAATAACATTAGAAAAACACGAGAAAATATGTATATGGGTTCATTTGGAGATATACCGCCCATGGTGACCCCCACATTTTTTGATGGAAATATGTCAAATCAGGTATAGACTAAGATATATTAACCAAATGATCACAGGCTGTAATTTATTTCAATGATAAAACCATCTGAAATAGGGGTTTGATCGACTTTTCATTTTACGTGTTATTTTTGTTGTAATTTGACGTTATTCAAGATTATTTAAATAATATTAATCAAATAATGTTATTTTGATAACTGATAATTATTCATGAAATGTAATCATGAATAATACCATCTTGAATAATTATTCATTATCGTTATTTGTAATCATGAATACCGATTTGCCGGATTCTGCAAGCACCCAACAATGAATGAATCACTGAGAATAAATATTCATATTTCCTTTTCACAGATCGTCTTTCAAAAAAAAAAAAAAAAAAAAAAAATACTCAGCATTTACGTCCTACAAAATATCTGAACACTATAAGCGTCTGTCGATATATTTTTCATGTGAATATTTCCAAGAGCCGCTTATAGTGTAAACTAATTTTGACTGACAATCTTTAAGAAAATGAATTCGATTGCCGTGTTCCATGAAAGTTTGTTCAGAAGACGATTTTTATGAAAAAGTTTATCAAACGTCTTGCTTATGATTATGTACGCCTGGTATTTAGATTCCTTCCATCATGTGACACACATTTAAATAATGTAAAATAATAATAATCAAAATAATGGGCCTTCAGGTTGATTATTGAGATGAAAAGAGAGAAAGAAAGGTTGATTTTCAAGAATTTTTTATGTCTCGAAAATCACGGATGGCAGAACATTCTCGTTTCGAATTTTCATAATTTGTTGATAGAATTCAACTTGACTTTGACAGTAAAAGTGATGGGAATAGTTTTGGAAAGAGACAGAAGATTAAAATTATTGCGAATCAATAAATGTGTTTGGACGACCAACGGCAGAAAAGGATTTTTTTTTTTTTTTTGGTAAAACCCCGAAAATTATGTATATACGATCAGTTGGTGGTATATCACGCATAAATTAGTAAGCGTCAAGTAACTTGAGTGTCTACTCTTTTTACTTGGACATAATAACCCAACTAATTTCTCAATCTACTTAGTGCCAAGTATGATTTGGACTTTTCAAAATTTTCTGAACTGGCAC
>GL501532.1:361219-378711 GCA_000149185.1 Mayetiola destructor | reverse complement strand
AAAATTTATAGAGACCCTAATATTCAAGCCATATGGTTAAAATTCTCCGAAATTCATTTGAAATATTATGCGAGTTTTTGATAAAAGAACAGAAAAAACAACAACCAAAACCGGATCGAACATTATATATATTGCGGCCTTGGTATTCAACTATACATCAACATTCATTATGCCCAAACGTTTTATGAATTTTGTTTAAATTTTCTTTTCAAAAGGAAACTGCGATAATGATATTAGACGACAGAATCCATGCATTAAATTATTATTATTTATTATTGTTCAGATGTGTGTGTTTGTGTGTTTGGTTGATTCATGATTTATTCGCAAAGAAAATGGATTTCCATTGAAATTGCAATGTTTTTTTTTGTTCGAAAAATGCACAATGAACAATGATGACATCGATCGACTCCAACTTTCATACTGAACGCAACACGTGTATAGTAAGTAGTAAATAGTGAGTGCTGCTGCTGCTACATTTTACAATCAGAATTCGAAGGAATTCGTGAAAAGATTTGAGTGACTTTTTGTGTTTGGTATGAACATTTCACATGGTCCATTATGCTGATGATGATGATGATGATGATGATGATCTTGGAAGTAAATCCTATTGATTTAATTTGCGCCGACACAATGCACATAAGCCAATTGAACAAACATTCAAATGGATGTATACAGTATACTGTATACTATTATATATGGCATACATCCCTGAGTCCGGTCAGCATTATTTGTAATTTTTGCGAAGGGTTTTCATTACCATTTTTCTTCTTTTTTTTTCGGGTGTTTTTTTCATTTTTGCAAATATTTTATCAACACGTTCAACCTTCACATCCACAATAAAATGCGTTCGAAAGCGCTGTTTACTAATATACATTTTTATTAACATTTGAATTAAAATGATTTTTTTTTTTGCTTACCTTTCTACAGATCTACGCAGTGTTTTTATTCATGATCGATATGGAAATTCTGTACGGCTGGTGACTTTTTTTTATTATTATATCAAAAGAGAGTTTTTGCGTTGAATTATTCATTTTGTTCATATCAATTGTGGAGGGATGTGGAGAATGACTACTATTGGACAGTGAATATTTTATATGAATATTCTCGTTTTTTTTTCTTTACTTCAGCAGCACATGGAATTGAGTGTGAAAAATTTGTGAAAATAGTAAAAAAAAAAATTCGATTCAAACTTTTCTTTTCATCATCAATTTTGGTTTTGAACTTTTGCCTTCAAAATCGTTTTGTTCAAAATGTTGAGCATTTATTTCAAATTCATCTAAATTTGATTTGCATGTATTTTTCTTAATGCAGCAATTATTATGATTATCATTATTAGCAATAGTTGGCAAAATTGTCACTGATTAAGTGTTCCAGTTTGGTGACCAAACGCAATCACGATTTCAAATAATTCAACAACGAATTGAATTTTGTGTTGAAAATCGAAATGAAATTGAAACTGATGTTGCTCAAGAGATGACAGCCTAGCCTACAGTAGTCTCAAGTCTCAATAGCCAAATCAAATTAAACTATAAAATGTCATGTGTCATGTATTCATGAATTGATTTCATACCCGACACCCAAATCCATTCGATGCAAGTTTTCGGTTCATTTCCATGAAATTATCATCATTTTTCAATGTCACCGTAACCAACAATTTGCCACACAATTATATATATATATATATATTAAATTTAATCTAATTTAAACTAAGTAACTGCATCAACCATTATTGAATCGCATGTTCACAATAAAATTCTGGAAACCATGGAAACGGCCCTGTATTTATTTGCAGAAATAAATCCCATAATAAATATACAATTTTATTGTACGCATATCGGACAGTATCAATTTGCTATGTACAATCAATAAAATTCAATATAAAAAATCGTTGTTCCATCGACCGAAAAATAAATCATCTCATTGTCATGGAATATTGGAAATGGATGCCCATCAAAATATAGACAGCAATAATGATAATATTAAAAATTTGTTAAAACATTGAATTCAATGTCATTCAATTCGGATGATGACTATAATATAGTATATACTTGATATTCTCATGGAAACCATTCCTGGATACACATATATTTGGCACACGATACAAAATGTCCCGTCTGCTATTGCAGGACATATTCAGTTTTAATGTCATCGCAATCCTGATCCATTTTAGATCTCGGATAAAGAGTGATTATTTATTATTATTATTATTATTATTATTAACTTTTATATTGGTTACAAAAAAAAAAAGCCTGCACACCAATATCGAATGAAATGGTGAATCCATTTTATGCGACGTGAACTTGACACATATTATTTTTTATTTTATTTGTTTGTTTTTCTCTTCTATGCCATTGCAATATAGATCCATTTTCCATGTGTATTTTGTTCACATGCCGTTTCTATTTATTCTCTTTAGCCCGTATCAATATCAACAAATTGTTTGACTTGATCTGATATCATGTTTCGATTGCGTATTTTGTTGTACAAACGAATCATTCCTTATTTTATTTAAAAAAAAAAAATTTTTTTTTTTTGCATTCGATAAATACTTTTTTGCTTCCTTTGATGAAAATGTGCATTCATCAATACATTGACTTTAAATTATCGTTCCATTTGTTTCAGATAAATAAGCTGAAGGTTAAATTAAATCTATACCTATCTCTGAATATCTCATGAAATTTAGCTTTTTATCGATTTGACGGTCAAGATGGTGACTTGACTCATCGAAACTTGCAGGAGAGCGTTGATCAAATATAATTCCATCATTTCGTCCACTCAAAAGTGTGGTATCGATTTGGTTTATTTGCAAATAGGTTCGCTTCATTATTATGTTCGGAAACATTCGAGATTTCGAGTCGATTTGAAAAAATAAATTATTAATTTCCTGAAAAAAAAGAAAGAAAAGAAAAACACTTACCGTTAACGCAATTCCAACGGTTGCTGAAAATGAAGCGGTCCGAAATTCATTCATATGATATTTAACAATGAATGATGTTTTTCCAACGCCCGAATCACCTAATAATATAACCTAACGCAATACAAATGAAAACAGAAAAACAAAAAACAAAAATAAATAAAAATTGCGATCGCAAATTTTTGGATTAGTGAAAGAAAAAAACAAAAAAATTCCGATTTCCTTTTCGATAATTTGCTCACCTTGTGCACAGTATTCTCATCAAATGCATTATCATCTTCAATTTTAAATGATTTCCATCCATCATTATCGCCATTTGATAATTTCGTGTTTGTGGTTCGAAAACCGGGATGAATACCAGTTGGTGATGGTGTTTGTTCATCCAAAAATGTGGCCTCACTAAAACTTAGGTCGGTATTTGTATTTTGATAATAATTTTTTGGATTATATAAATCATCCTCAAAAACATCATCAACCAGTTCGTCATCCATTGCGGTGGTGTCGACACTTTCATTCAACACATAAAATTACGTTCACTTTTTAACTCATTTAATTTATTACGAAATTCACTATTGTGTCACATTCGTCTCATCAAAACTATTTTTTCAAAAACACGACCCATTTTTCCAATCGAACAGCAATGAAAATTCCGTTAAAAAATAACGGTTAAGCGCACTCAAAAATTCAAAATAAAATCAAAATTAGAAGATTATATGGAGAAAAGCACGTAAATAACTTGTGTGCGTATAGCTTAAAGCTTTTATCATTTGTTGTTGATTTGAAGAAGTTGACAAACAAAACAAAAAAAAATTAAAGGTAATAAAAATTTATTATAGGCTCAATCTATCCAAAGCCAAAGTAAGCGTTAAAATTCAAAAGCTTTTCACTTTTTTCCCCCCTGGACAGCAATATCAGATATAGGGAAGCAAAAAAAAAATGTCAACAATATGAACACATAACCTGTTTGGATTTTAATTTGCAAATATTTTTATCATGCATGAATTTTTCGGGAACTTTTTGTGAACATTTTCAATGTTCACTATTTTATGTTCATACTTTAGAATTTTGTTTGGTGACGTTAATTTTAGAATCGGCGTTAAATATTTTTTTATATATATATATATATGTGGTAGGTATATCATACAGGGCACTTAGTTTTGAATCTCTTCCCCCTTTCCATTCAGTATGTTTCCCCTTTTCATTTGACCGAACTAATAACTTTTAACCGCACACAATGGCCAACGGCATAATAGTTATGGGTTAATATCAATGGAAAATATGTTCATTTTGCTCCATATGCTGCCGTTAGAGCCGATGGAGCCGCATATACATATATATATATATATATGTCAGTGTGAAAATCGATAGTTTCAAAAACAACAACTTAAACCACATAAACGTTTTATAATTTTTCTTTTTCTTTTCTCTAAGGCAATTTCCGTTTGGCAATTTGTTTATTAATTTTTTTTTTGTGTGTGTTGTTATGTTATCAAGATCAAAAATTGCAAAAGCATATTATTATATCATATATGTAGTATAGGGCCTCTTTGTTCGTTTGCTCATTTCCTATAGAAAATAGTTTTCCTGCACACAGGATCCAATTGCCAGAGAAGTGACTGATTACGGATTACAGGTCTTTTGTTGTCAAATGATTTCCGTTTTGCAAAACTTTTTTTTTGTTGTTGTCGATGGTGATGTTAATGATGATATTATTTATTATGGTTTGTTTAAGGCAAATTACAATTAATTTAGATTTTAAACGTTCGGCTAAAAATTAATTACACACACATTCGATATTCGAAATTCGAAATACAAACACAAACGATTTATTTATAATAAAAAAAAAATGTAAGGCTTTTATAGATTTAGCAGGTATTATTATGTGGGTTCTCTATTTTCGGTTGTTTGTTTTTTTCTCGAGATTTTTATGCACATTGATTCAATAGCTAATAGGAAAATTATTATTAATAGTGACTTATTTATTAGTTAATGTTTATTGCTTGATATTGATATAGGCGTAGACTTTAAATGCACATTTGTAGGCGTTTCAATGATGGCAATAATAATAATAAAATTGGTCATGCCAATTGATTCCTCCATTTATCCAAAGCACTCACACACAATTTTCACACACACAATGAAAACCAAAATTTTGCAGTTTCGATTTTGATTTTAATTTAACTTTATTTCGTTTCAACAAATTGCACACAATTTTTTTTTACGGAAAAAAGTTCATTCCGTTTTGTCAACGCAACCATCTGTTCGATCAATCGAACTTATTTGGAATTAAATGAAACGAAATTCGCGAGCGCAAAAACGAAAAAAAAATTTAAAAACGAGAAAAAAACTGATGCAAAAACTGGTGAAGAAAAAATTCAGTATTGCAATCGATAGCCCGGATTAGATGGATGCAATTGCTGTGTTATTCGTAGTAAAATATATAAAAATACGCCTGACAGTTTACTATTTCTATCTATCTGTATATCAACTGCGAATTGTAAGAAATCAAAAAAAAAAAAAAATAAATTGGAAATTGTACACAATTCAGTTTGACAGTTTTTGTCGTTCACACACATATGTACATGAGCAATCGGTCATGATATAAAAATGTGTGTGTATATGTGTGATGTGTGTTTGTTCGAAAAAAATGTGAGGTTATGTCATGTTACAATTACCAGTTGCCGTATTTGTTTACAATTTGTCTTGCATTCGCGTGTTAAAACAAAAACATAAAAAAAAACAAAACAAAAAGGGGGAAATAAAAAACCAATTGAAACCATGTCCGAATCGTCTGTCCGCGAGCAATTAAAAGTGCCAAAAGTGCTATCAACGGATGAATTGGAATTGTTGGCCAAACAAAATTCACGTCTGGTGCCAGAATTTCAAGCAAATCAATACGAATTGAATGCTCGCAAACATTGGGATTTATTTTATAAACGAAATGATACACGATTTTTTCGTGATCGACATTGGACAACACGTGAATTTAATGAATTAATTTCCACAAATGATGATGATGTTACAATTGCAAGTACTGTACATTCAACACAAAAACCTGTCAATCGAACGAAACAAACGTTGCTCGAGGTGGGCTGTGGTGTTGGCAATTTTGTATTTCCATTAATTGAGGACAAATTCAATGTGAATTATTTCATTTATGCATGCGATTTTAGTGAACGTGCTATTAATTTTGTTAAACAAAATCCATTATATGATGAAACAATGATTAAAGCATTTCAATGTGACATCACCATCGATACAATATTCCAAGAAATTGCTGCCGAATCATTGGATATTATTTCAATGATATTTGTGCTGTCAGCCATTCATCCGGACAATATGGCCAAAGTATTACGGAATTTGTTTAAACTATTGAAACCGGCAGGCATATTATTATTTCGAGATTATGGACGTTATGATATGGCACAGATACGATTTAAAGCTGGCAATAAAATTGCCGATAATTTTTATGTACGACAAGATGGTACACGAAGTTATTATTTTACGATTGAAGAATTGGATCGGATGGCTAGCGAATGCGGATTTGAAGTGATCGTTAATGAATATATTCATCGAAAAACGATTAATATTAAAGAGAATGTTGATAAAGATCGAATATTTGTGCAAAGTAAATTACGAAAACCAAATCGAAATTTGAATTGAGTGATCGGGCGGGCGGGCGGGCGGTTGGTTAGTTGGACCTCTATTCTTGATTAAGGTCGATCACATATGAATTTTTCGCTTCTTCTTTTCAATATCGGCTAATTATTGCGATTCGATACGCGATACAAATACATACGATGATATTTTCTACTGATAAGGTTCAGCTACCGATTAACATCGACTCCAAAACTTAAGACGAAACCCGAAAAAATAGAAATAAAAAATATATTGCAAATTTTTCGAATGTTAAGCTGTGTTTTATTTTTGTCTATTCTCATTTTCTTTTTTTTTCTTCTGCTTCGCCGATCGAATGGTGGTGGTACATCCGAAACCAACGAAAGATGTCCTCGATTATTTAAATTAAATTATTATTATGATTACACTTTGTGAATTGTGAACGCATTTAAATACAATGCACATTGGATATTGATATTTTGCCGAAAATGGTTGATAATCAAAAAAAAAAAAAATACGAATGTATTTGTGCCAAAATAATGGATGGGATGGGATGAATGGATGACCTCACATAATTCCATCATTTTATCAAAACATATCAACACAATTAGTGGTCATCTTTAAAATCACGCAATCGCCGTTGTTTATTCGTTAGCTGCATTTATTCACAGCATTCGGAATTTTTCTGTTTCGTAGTCGCATTTTTAATTTTTTGTTTTTCAGTTCAGCCAAATTAGGGAATTTTGATTTTTTAATCGCCACATCCAACGACGATGAAATTCCATATTCAATATGTTTATGAAAAAATGATTAAATGATAATAATAATAATAATAATTATAATCGCAAGTTGCATTTGTATACGTTAGATTTACAGTGTTTACAGCCTCTTCGTAATACAACTAAACATTTACAAAACATACATATACACACACACGCACATTCATAATGTTTTACATGAGAATGTGATATAGCAGCCGAATTTCACCACTATTCACTTTTCTTGCATGTCTACGGTTTGTGTGATTTCTACAAAACGGGAGGAATATCGCGTATATTCGTAAAGTTTTCAATCAGTATCATTGGTATCTGCAAAGAAATTGTTCATTTGTTTTTGCTGGAGTCTGGATAATTGGTCTAAGAAATTTAACCTAAATAGTAATAATACAAAATGGTTAACTTCCGAGTAAGTTAATGGGGAAAGAGTTTTGTGAGATGTTTCTTCTCTTTTTATGTTTGTTTTTTGCCTTTTTTTTTGGTGGTTTCGATCGACTATTTGCCAATAATCAAATTATCTCTTTGAATCATATTTTTTTCTCTCGAAATTTGAAAATAGAATCATTGACAATGTGATTCCCGAAACGAAGTGCTTTTTGAGCAAAAGAATATTTATAATCAGTAAAAACAAAAAACAAAAACAGGTCAAAATTATGCGATAATTCGATACATTGGTATAGTCAAAACAGAAAACAGAGACAGGAGAGACAAAGCACACACACATATTGCCAATATATTTCGAAACTTTTTTTTTTGTTGTGATTTTTATTTGTCGCCCTTCGCGACAAAGATAAATAAACGATAATAAAAATGTAAACAATGAAAATAAATTGCAGATTTGTTCGTATTTTTAATGCTTCGCAATAGCGATGAAAAAAATAATGGAATTAAATCACAATGTCTATGTGACATTTTTGGCATTGTATTCTCATTTTTCTGGAATTTTCTTTTTTTTATTATTGACCAACATTAGCAATCATCATCCGTGTTGCAACGTCTTTTCGTTTATGGAACGCTAAAATCTGGTCAACCAAATCACAATATTTTGTGTGATGCAAACAATGGTTTGGCCAAATATTGGTGCAAAGCGACAACAACCAAAAAAATGCCATTGGTCATTGGTACCCGATACAATATACCATTTTTAATAAATAAAGAAGGTGTTGGCAGCTATGTAACCGGTGAAATCTATGAAGTTGATGACAAAATGATGGACATTTTGGATAATTTAGAAGATTGCCAACGAATTTATAAGCGAGCCATTCAAAATATGAATTTGGGCATTGGCGAAGGGTACGATTTAAATGGATCTCTAAAATGATTTTATATATATATTTTTTTTTCATTTTTCGTTTCGTTTCGTTTTGCAGTGTGGTTGCTTGTAATGTTTTCCTTTTGGATAAATATCCACCGCATTTGTTGGATATGCCTCATATTACCGAATATAAAAACAGTGCCGAACATCCGTATGTTAAGAAAACATTGCGAAAAACTGTTTTGGGCGATGATGATTTTACACCAGCCGCTACATCGGCCGCTGGAGCAGCTTAATGGAAACAGTCATATCATCAAACGAAAATAATTCGCATTCGATTTCAATGTTCATTTTTTTTTTCACGAACAAAACGAACACATTATTTTTTAAGACAAGCAAATACAAAATAAAAAAAATCGATTTTTCATAGATAGATGTTTGTTTTATTCATCCAATTCACAGAAATGTGTTCAGTGGCTAAAATATGTGAAGATGGAATCATAATAGACACAAAGTAGCCGATTCAATGTGTATATTTAAAAAAAGGGCACACAAAAAAAACATTAAGTTTTAGTACTTTAGCGCTCTGAGTACACGTCAAATGCTCGACGCAGTAATAGAATTTTGTTTTGACATTTATTATTGGCATTTGGATGAATGTGTGCGCATTTTTACTGTTTGCAGGTTGTAAGCATTTTTTGCATTGTTGAAATACGTTCGAGTGATAGAAAAACTAGGAACAAAAGACAAAAGAAATTGAGATACAGGAGTCAGAAAAGCCTTTATTTTGTGTGTGTGTGTGCGTGTGCGTGTGTTTGATAAAATTGATTCGCAGGTTAGTAATTCACAAATCGATCGAATACCAATCATCGACTAATTGCACAATTTTGTACGAAAATTTAGATCCAAATCTGTCAAACGAAAGCTCAGAATCAAAATGTTAGACGAAGAAGAATACGCTAGTTCCACCGATGAAAGTGATGAAGATTACAATCCAAATGCAAATGATTCAGATGTACCGAGCGAAATAGAATCAGATGGTGAAGCTGAAGATCCAATTCACGATGACACCAAAACCGATACAAATACAAAACGTTTGGATCGAAAACGAAAATCGGTGTCCGTCAATGAACCGACAACAACAACCAAAACACGACGATCAGCCGCCATCAATCAATCAACGCAAGACAATACAAAAACCGAAGACAAACCACTCGATGATGACGCAGATGACGATGATAATGAGGATGCAATTTGGGCAAGTTTTTTGAATAAATCAGCCGCCACAGCACCACCACAAATAGCTAAAGTAACGCAGCTCATCACATTGGGTCAAAATACAAAATCAAAACCGGAAACTGTTACACAAATAAAGCAGCCAAACAAAATTGAAGCCGTACCAGTTAAGGTTGCGCCAGAACAACGGAAAATTGTCACAGAGATATTTGAGTTTGCCGGCGAAAAGGTTGAGGTGAAAAAACAAATCAAAATTGATGATAAAAATGATAAGAAAGAAACAACATCAACAATGGCTATTGAAAAAGATGCGAAATCAGCAACAAATCGACCAGCCGGTCGATCAGGCATTGGTGCTCGAACCGGTGGCGGTGGTCTGTCATCGGTTTTAGGTCACATTGGTAAAAAGAATAAATTAAGTGTTTTGGAAAAAACCCATTTAGATTGGAGCGGATTTAAGGAAAAAGAGGGCATCGATGAGGAATTGCAAACGCATAATAAAGGCCGCGATGGATTTTTAGAGAGACAAGATTTTCTCGAACGTACCGATTTGAGACGTTTTGAAATTGAAAAAAATATGCGACAAACCACACGACGAAAGTGATTTTTCTTCTCCTTCCTTTTTTTTTTTGGTTTGCATTTGAAAATTAATCCATTTCCATTCAGCTCAGTTTTTTCCATTGTTGATAAAATAAATAAATAATGAAATTACTTGACGAAATTTCAATAAGAAAATTTTCGAATTTTTTCGTTATTACTATAAAAAGGATCTTCAATAAATGAATAAAATGACACATTTCAATACTCAAAAATGACCGATGTTTCTATTTTTAAACTTTTATGTTTTTGCACGCGGAGCTCGTGTACACCAGTAATCTAAGGAATTAAAGCCAAAAAAAAACAGGAAGAAAAGACACGATTTTGTTCTTCGGGCAACAAATGACCATTTTTTTTATTTCGAAATAAAAAAAACAGTAATTTTGAAGCTTAGACTCTGATTATTTATAATTGTTATTATATTTGTTATTATTATCTTACAAGAGAGTTGAAGTAGATTTTTCCTTAATTTTTTTTTCGTGGAGCTGCTCAGAAGCCTCTCCTCATTCATAGAGTTTATAAATTACAATATTATTTTGATAAATTGTTTTCCTTATGTTTCGATCTATTTTTCATAATGCGACTGTGACTGTATGAATTTTATTTTATGAAATCCAACAAAATAATAAATAAGTTCAATGGCCCCACTTTTCGCAAAAGATGGGACACCGTCACAATACATATTATCAAAATAATAATGACCATTGTGCCAGGCTCAGCATGCTGCTCCTGCTACAATTCAAACACTGTTCTGACATTCATTTTATGTCAACATTTGGTTGCGGTTGAGTGCTTTATTTCTGTTTCTTCATTTTTTTTTTGTATCATTAAAAATTATTTACTTCTATTGTGCTATGACTTCGAATTTGACCTCATTCGTCTAAAATTATAATATTTGTTCTTTAGAATTTACTGAATTTTATCTTGACATCTTTTGTTCTCAAACATCCGTTAAAAAAACCAATTTTCAAGCACTTGCCTATGATTTTGTCACTTCCGTTTTTTTTTTTTTCTAATCATTGCGGTCCAATTTAACCGAGATAAGGTCTGTTGTTATATGAATTTTTTCTATATTATCTATTATCATTTAGTTTTTACATGTCAACTGCCAAATAGCCAGTTGTTGAATATTTTCCGGTTTATTTTCATTACAAATGAAACAGCGATATCCATTCCAAACAATATGATATTATTACAAACCTTATTGCAAAAGTAATCTAAAACTGGACATACATGGCCAAGAAATGCCGTTCGGACTAGGTTCGGGCCGTTTTACCATCTGTAATCTATGTACGTTTTCCATCATTTGTTTCATTTTTATCACACAAGCAAACATATTCATATTCAATTAATTTAATTAAATAAATCGCAAACTAAAATATTGAATGTTCAATTAAGATTTGATTCAGTTTTCCTGATTTGGTTTGTTTGAATGATTTTTCGATTTGTTTGAAAAAAAAAAACAAAATAAAATAAAATTTAAAATAAAATTACATCCTGGAGAGGTTGGTAAATGAGGATGCTTCTAGGAGGCCGGCCTGTGTGTGTATGTGTGTTTGTTCATTGCATTTTGGATACTTCAAATCTTGTATTAATAATTTCTTCATCCGAATCAAGACTCGTTAATGGTGCATCGGCCATTGATGTTGGGATATTCTCTTCGACCCAACGTAAATCATCCTCTTCCGTTGTGGTCGCCTTATGATTATTCAATTTTGGTGAACTGGCATTACGTGTTCCACGCATTTTAACACCATACACATCGGCCACAAATTGATCCTCTTCGTCATCATCGTCGTCGTCTTCATCTTCGGGATTATCGAGCAACGGTGTAAATGCAAATCTTTGATTATTATTTGTTGGTCGCCACAAAATCATTATGACCAACAATAATAATGAAAATAATATATGCCAAAATGCTTCATCTTCCCATAAATCCTTCCAATCGGTTGAACAACGTGCCATACGATGGGTTTTTATTGAAAACAGCATAAATATAACCGATGCAATGACAGCAAATATTAATGTATTCGTAAAATGTCGATACAATGTTAATTTAACCATATTTCGGCGTAAACGTAATGTACGCGTTGTTTGTACCAATGATGTAAATATCCACCAAAATATTGCCGTATCTAATACGGCCAATGGTATACTGGCCACCAATATTTGATTATTTGGATCACTTTTAATATTCATAACACGTAAATAGCTTTCAATGCTGGCCAATATAAAATGTAGGCAACCGATTCCAACAACCCGATGTAACATTGGTCCGAGACGTGGTTTTACAATACCAAAACCCAATGACACAATTATAACAAGCATTCGGGCTAATGTACGCTTTGCACATGATACCCATTCGGCTAATAAAACTGCACCACGTACCGATACACCGGTTGTATTTAGACTTTGATATTCTGCATAAAACATTGCTTTTTCCAACATTCCCAGCAATATAACGCCACCAATCCAAAATTGTATGCGTAACAATTCACGCCATTGCATAAATGACACCAACAACCAAATTATACCAAATAACACATATATCAAACACATAACACCATAAAATGGTAATAATGGCCAATCAACAGCCGATAAATAACCATATGTTCCACGCATTTTAATGTGTACGGTAGCATTATAATTGGCCGCATCATTATCTGCCTGAATAATTAGCACAAACAAATAGACACCATCCCATTGTACAGTATAAATTGGACGATTTGTTTGCATACCAACATTTGATGGATTATTATTATTATTATTCAAAATGATTGGATCCGCATCGTTTGCATTTAATCGATCGTATTGTTGTTCGTTGCGATGCTTTTGAGCGGACAACAATTCATCAGCACTTATTGGCATTCCATTGCTATTAGCTCGTGACGATGTGGATTCAGCAACGACCGGTAATTTAAATTCAGGCAATTGAATGTGACCATCCATTGAGCATAATTCACGAATTTCCGGCGGTACAATACGTATTGAATCATTTGAATCTTTTGGTATTTGATTTTCATATGTTACGGCTATATCGGGCCAACATTCAGATGTTTTGTATAAACGCCATTGAATTATTATATACGGTGATGGTATACTTGAATTACATGTCAAATAAACAAATATTTCCGAACCGGCAAATAATGATTTTGGTATTGTTATTGATTTCAATTGTTTATTCATTACAAAATCCCATTGGCCCTGGTCCGGTAGCATTTGAACACCACTGGGAAAATTGCCAACAATTAAAATTGTCAACAAAATCATTTCTATCGTATATTGCCCCCGATGCCGCATTTTTAATGTGAGCTCTGCTTTTTTTTCTGTTTTTTTTTTATTTATAAATTTTGTACAGTGATGACAGTGATCGTCGGTGTTTGTTTTTTTTTTCTTTCGTCTCTATGTGCAAACATAAAATACTGATGATAAGATGCCCGGTATTGTCGTTCACACTGCAAAAAAAAATAATAAAAAAATCACATTCGCAATGAAACTTCCATATAGTGAATATAATTTCCAAATAAAATCATACAATTTTTTCGGGAGGGTTTTTTTTTCTTTGTCACCACTTCAGGCAAATAAAAACGGGTTCAACATACGGAATGGACACATTTTCGTTAACGTTTCGTTTGAATGTTAATGGATTCGTTTGGAAAAAAACCGATTCTTATTTAATTTTTTTGGTTTTTCATTTGGATTTGTTTCACTTGTTTCTTCTTTTTTTTTCGTTCTTCTTTTTCTGGCATAAAATCAATGACAATTGGTGTGTGTGTGTGTGCTGTTGAACGATATGTTACTTGATATTCAGACACCATTCAGTAATTTTTGGAATATAATTTTTCTGTTATTTCACACTTGTCATATCGCACCTCTCCAATTGTCCAATGCTGTCCGGTCCATAAACATTTGTCCCATCAACCACAATCACAAACACATACACACAATGTGGATCTTTTTCGAGAATGATGTCGATGAAGTAGCCGAAACAAATGACACCGAATCCTAAATTCGGATTCAAAGTTTTAAACAATGAAAATTCATTGACCAACAAAACGAAGACAAAAACGAAAAAAATCACCAAAATTTTGACAAACAAACAAATAATAAAAAGAAAAATCTGACGAATTTAACACGAGACAGATAAAAAACAAACCGACGAACAAAAAAGAAAGAAAGAAAAAAACTTAAACTGAAATGCAAATAATGTGTCGTCGTTTTTATGAATAAATACTCGTGAATTGATTAGGAAATGTCAGAACTTTTTCACCTTTTTTTTTTTTTGGTTTTTTCTTTTTATTTATTTTTTCTTTTCTTGTTAATGCTAGCTGTCGATGCAAGTATATTTTTTCGGTTTCATGTGTCAAACTGCGTGTGAGATCACAATTTTTTCTTCATTTACAATTTCAAGTGTTGTTTTTTTTTTTTATTTACACATTTTGTTCCGTATTGTGTGCGTTCAGAATGTTATTGAATCACAAGTATAATATGATTCAGTGACAAATTAAAACCGCACGACATATCAATATCGTTGTTGATGGGCTATACCTATACATATGGCCCATACACCAACACATTCTCATCCATCACATTCGAATCGAATCCAATATACGCAATTCTTTATTCAAAATTATTTTCTGCGCCTTGTAATTTTTACTTGAATGATAATTTATCGAATAGAATGAAATGAAAAATGGATCTTTTGTCTGGATGTTCTTTATCGAATTGTTTTTCATTTGACTAAAATCGAATTGAAATGTCAAAATTATTATGTTTATTTTTGATTGTATCGTTAGCCGACAGTCGGTCCGGTTTTCGGCAATTATTTACAGTACGCATACATGTAAAGGGGGAACAATTATGGTGCGACAGGACCAGTTTTGAAAATGAATTTCAAATTAAAGGTGTCCAGTAAA
The DNA here is from genome assembly GCA_000149185.1 of Mayetiola destructor. NCBI lineage: Eukaryota > Metazoa > Arthropoda > Insecta > Diptera > Cecidomyiidae > Mayetiola > Mayetiola destructor. Next base: position 363,399 of record GL501532.1, on the reverse strand, counting down.
GATTCTTTTTTTTTTTTTTTTCTTGGAAATGCACACATTTTTTGAGAATCATTGAAAATTTTGTCAAATGCACATTTTTTTGGCATTTAAAGTATTCATCGTCATCTTGATTTCGATTTGTCTGCATTCAAAAGATGATGAAAATTGCCAACCAAATCTAGTGATGGCGGTGAACAATCACATTTAGCTTTTGAACACACAATTTAATTTTGCAAATTGAATGTGTGTCCGTTTGAATGCCGTCCAACAAATAATTTATTTCCTAAATTCAAAATTGAATGATAGAGAAAGAAAAAATCATAAAAAAAAACTTCATTTTCAATTTTTTATTTTATTGAATTCATGTTTGACAGATTTTGATCAATTATTCTTGTGGGAAAGTTGAAATTGTTTTTCTTTTTCCGGTCATAATTATTTTGTATCCATGAAAATCGATATGTGAATCGAAAAATTTTCTTTTCGAACTTTAAAAATTTTTTTTTTCTTTCTTGATTTTCTAATTTTCATGCTTTGTTTTTGCTCCTCTTTTTTTTCTGTTTTTCTTTTCTTTTTTTTTTCGTTTGTCCAACTTTGTTTCCACACATTTTCTTTTTTAAAAAATATTCATATTCATGTTTAATAATAATTAATATTGGCAATTTTACTGTATATATTTATGATTTACGTCTTTCAAAGTTCCGAAATATTGAGAAATGGCCCAAAATACATTTACAAACATCGTCAACGTTTTCTTTCTTCAATTTCAATTTTCAAGCATGCCTTAAAGTTAATTTTATACGTTTTATAGATTTGAATTTAAAATTCGACACATTCAATTGTTGTTTTGTTTTTTGTTTAAAAAAAAAAAGAGAAAATTTCCACCCTTTCCGGGTGTGGTGCGACGATCCAATGTTATTCTACTGGATTTTACGTCCAAATTGTTCATTCAATATACTGTTGTTTTTTTTTCCCTTAAAATGTTTGCTGATTTCTAGGACTTTTAATGATTTTAAAGTTGTTAGCTGGCATCGAAATGGTTGCGAGACCAGTCACATTTGACATTGTTGCTAATGAGGCTGCTGTTACATTTGTGTTTGCCATTCCTGAAATAAAAACAACAAAAAAACCAATAAAACATAATTTTTCCCCTCTTTTCTTTAATTACATAAAATTCGATTAGTTGAATCAGAAGAAAATTCATACACACCTGCCGATCGATTAGTTAAAGTGCCAGTCATATTACCACCGGTTGGTGTAGCCGTTGCTGATGTCATGGCTGCGGTAACAACAATAATTGAGGCGGTTTGTTGATTTGATGCCGACGTAATGGATGGATTTCGTCCAACAATTTCTTTTGGATTCGACAGTGTCGATTGTTGACTATGGAAATAAATAAAACAATTCCAAAATTAATGACCGAAAAAAAAAATGCAATTTTATGAATTGTCTACGAACCCAAGTTTCTCGAGCACCTCATCAAAATTGTAATTTTCTGGATTATTTTTGCAGTTTTCCAAATGTTCATCATAAATGGTTATTGTATCAAATAGAACCTTGCATTTAGCACACAAATACGCACTGGTTTTCGATTCAAAATTTATTTATTTTTTTTTTTTTTTATTTTCGCCAAAAACACACAAAATTCAAAGTCATTCAAATGCAAAACAAATTTGACGCGAAATCAAGCAATTTTCGGGAATTCGTTTAAAAAATTTGGTTTTTGTTATGAAAAATTGGTTCGTGTTTGTGTGTACGAATGTGGGTATTTGGAAGAAGTAGAAGAAGAAGAAGAAGAAGAAGAAGAAAGAAAAGAAATTGAAAATTTTCATTTTGATTTTTTTTTCCGTTTGAATTTATTGAATTTTTTTTTCGATGCGTCAACTTTAAATGAAAGATAAAACGAAATACCATAAAATGGAAAATGACCAATTATTATTATTATTGTTCTCTGATCAAAATTAATTATTACTGAATGAATTTCTATACTGAATGAGAGGAATAAAAAAATTTGTATGCATTTTATGAATATTCCCTGGCAACACCTAATTAATTATGATAAAATTAATGGTCAATTTGACGAAAAAAAAAAAGAGAAAAAAAAAAATTGAAAGAGTCAACTGGCCCTGCGCAGATCCGAATCAATATTATGTATATTTATCTATATAAAATGGATTTTATAAAAAGTTTTTTTTTCTTTTTTT
>GL501532.1:327428-355542 GCA_000149185.1 Mayetiola destructor | reverse complement strand
TTTATTTTATTGCATTTTTTTGCGTTTTGTTTTGTTTTGTTTTGTTTTGTTTTCGTTGTGATTTGCAGGTAGTAAGTGTAAGTGGCCCTCGATTTTTATTGTTGTTATATTATTATATGACAAAAAGAGAGCAGCGTAAATCAAATTATGGAATTTATTGGATTTATTCATTTATTCATTTTAAGCTGTGTGTACGCAAAATGCAGAACGCGCACATTTCTCAGTAATATCAATGAAAAAAAAATAATTCAAATTTAATGGAATATAAAGTGAAAATAAAGTGCCGTTGAATCAATCATCAATCATTCTTATCAATAAAGAAATGGCTTAGCGCGTTACACGATTCTGATGAACAGAAAGAAGTGATCATGTGCGTAGTTCACCGCCACACTGCAAATCTTCTTGCTTCTCTTTCTCTCTCTCTCTTTCGAGAGAAAGACTCTCAACATTATCGATTTTGTTATATCCTTCCTTTCTTATGGATTAACAATTGGCCCGGGGCCATATTAAGAGATCCGAACGTAAATGATCATCGATCGCTCCATTTTGGAGCCATTTTCAATGAGAGAGTAGGCCTCGCGCGGCCCTCCAATAAGCGATTGTCCATCAAAATTGTATGGAATAGCGTGAACAAGACGAAGAAGAAAAAACGGCTTCAACCATGTGAACAATAATAATAATAATAATAATAATGATGATGAATATCCACTCGTGCTATAATTCTAGTGTTGTTGGTGTGTTTTGGCCAATTTTACGCATTAAACGTGCGATAATATTATAATAATATAATCATCACACAAGATGTTATCACTTGTATATATATTTTCTTTGATTGCTTTGAAATTTATATTCAAAACGATTTCAAATATCAAACATCGTTAACGACTGACAACCGATGATCATTTTAAAATATTTATTTATTTGTTTTTTGCTTCTCCTTTTTGATCATCATTTGTTCATTTGATTTCTGTCCTTTTTCTATTAATGCACAGAAACACATGCCGTTCTTTTATTTCATTTACAACGCAAATCGAAATTTAATTCCATTTTATAATTTTATTTGTTTTTGTTCTTCATTTTCATACGTAGTTAAAAATGATTCCGATTTCGAATTAATTTTGTTTTGTTTTTGTTTTTATTTTTATTTTTCTTCTCATATTTGATTTCAATCTGAGTGCTTCTTTCATTACGATGAGTAATCACCATTCCCACCTAAGATTTCAAAGAAATGCAAATTGTTTTTTTTTTTTTTATCATTATTCAGAACGAATCAGTGCGCGATTCCATTTGTAATATTTTAAACGCCGATTTATGCCAACAACCACCACCACCACCATCATCACCACCATTGCCACCACTAATCGAACACACAAATACCCAGAAATCGATTCGTTTTTATCTCTCTTCGCTCGGACGAACGAAACACACACGGAAAAAAAAATGGCAACACAACAAATCCAATCGATTATTATATATTGGATGTTGGTGTCACTCTCATTTCAATTATGTATCGTCAAGCAAACGATTTAATTCCAAATTCGAATTTTCTTTTTTCTTTCGTCGCTTTGTGCGAAATACATAAATACATATCCGTGCGTGCGTTCGTTTGTTCGTTCGTTTGCAGCAAACACATATTTTAATTTGTAATATTTATTAGTTTTGCAAAAAGAAAAAGAAAAACAGCAACAAAAAAAAAAATGAAAATGAAAATAATATTGCTTGTTTTTCTATCACTTCGAACAAAACATGAATCAGTTGATATTTTGATCTTGAATTGAAACGACATTTTTTTTTCTTTCTTTCTTTCCTCTCAATCATCTGCATTCACATTCAAGAATAGATCGCACAAACAGTTTTCGAATTTGCACATTTGAATAAAAAGAGGCCTCTAAACACCTCACAGAGACAGGGGGATCAGTGCGCTTTAAAAAGCTCCGGAATATAAATTTGGACATTTTTTTTTTGGTTTTTTGATTTTGGGTAAGTTTTTCGTTTCTCAAAAACGTTTCAAATCCATTACATTGTCATCAATTTTTCCATTTGCAGACAGTCGAAAACAAAACAGAAGAAAAAAACAAAACAGAAACACAAAATTTAGGATCGATACGACTCCAAAATGACAACCGAACATAGCGTTGCTGATGGTGAAAGATATTTACGTGATTTAACCAAATCATTTACCGGATTAGAGAAACCATTAAAGAATTATTATGGCAAATCACCAGCAACACTTGATGAATTAATTGCCGAACTACATAATGTTTTCGAATCGGATCGCGTTAATATTGAATATGTCAATCATTTATTGCTCAGTTATCAATCAAATCCGGTCGAATGGAAAAAATTTGCCAAATTCGATCGTTACAAGTAAGTAAAATGTGTGTTTGCATTTTTAGAGAGGTAGAAACTTGCATTTTTGTTTTGTTTTCACCAAAATCGTTCTAATCTTGAGTGAGCACTTGAGATTTTCTGAATTTGGTCCGACGGATTATTATTATGTTTATCAAAATTTGTTCTTTTATTGCTTAAACGTATTCCACATACATATTTGAGGTGAACCACTGTTTTATGCAGGATAATCATTTGACATTTTGATTGGAAAATATTCAAACAGATATTTTTAGTTTCTCGAAAGACAATCCCCAAAAAGGATAATGCAAAAAAAAAAACCAAAGAAAAAAAGATTGCAATTTTTCAACCATTCGCCATCAATCGTTCTCGGTGATATTATTCAATCAATCATATGATTGATTCGGTTGATTACAGTCAATTGCGTATTTAATGCGATTAATTTTGCGAAATTATTGTTAAAAATACACGTAGTCCATAATCCGCGTTTATATGTACATATACTTTAAATTCATTATAATTTATATGTTTGTTTTTGTTGTAAATTAACGATGATCGTCATCATCGATTGAATTTTCTTGTATGTTTTTCTTTCCTATTCGCATTATTCTTTTGATTTAGTGCTTTAAGCGCACGAATAACAAACAGGCAGAGGCGTCGAAATCTTTCAATATTACGTGATACTTTTGCATCAAAATTGATAAGGATCCTTTCAGATTTTGAACATTTGGATTTGAATTTGACGATCAAAATCAAAATGCGTTTAGACAAAATTTCCCCCTGTGTGTGTGTGTTTCTATTTTTTTTTTTCGAAAATAAAAATTTTCAATTGCAAAATCAAAATAGGTCAATAAAACGGAATCAGAGATAACAGTTTTTTTTTCTCGATGCATAGCTCACAGCTCTTAGCGCTCATCACGTTTTCGCACTTTTCTGTTTTTTTTTGCGATTTTGCTTTTTTCGATGTTTCGTTTTTTTCTGGTTTTTTTTTTCAAAAATAGTCATCATTGATATATTTTGAGTCACGTTTCGTAGTACGCACACATCAAGTGGAAATTTGCAAAAAAAGAAAAAAAAAATCATAATCTTTGCTCATTGATGAAAACGTAAAATGTTCGGTTCATTTTTTTTTCCAATTCATTTGCAATTTTGTATTTTATGATTTGATTTGCGTTGCTGTCACAATCAATTTGTGTTTTTATTATTGTGTATTGCAAAATTATTTTTTGAGAAATCGATTTTCAAGAAATTCATTGAGACATTCGGTCTGGCCGTACGTACTCATTGCAAGCAAAGTGAATTAGGTCAACATTTTTTGAAAAAAAAAATATATCAAAACGAAATTGCGGATTTTCCAATTTTTTCAAAATTCCAATTTGATAGATTTTGTTGATTTCGATGGCCGGCAACGAATTCGGAATTTAATTCTGATTTAAATTCAACACTGCTGCTGCCTTGCCAACAAACGCGCTCAATGATATGAGCAAATAACAGAACCGCTATGTGTTTTGTGCATTGCTAATCACTTTTGACACTTTTATTGCCCGCATTTGTTGGTCATGGCGTATGGTCGAATTTGGTGCATGTACATAGCGGTGTTTGTAAAGGTCAATGAAATAATTTTTTTTTTTAATTTTTCGCCATAAAAACAACATATTTTGTGCCCTTATCTAATCTTTTGCACCAATTCCAATTATAAAAATAGCAAAAAGAAAAACTTTCCATTTCTTCATCGACATTCGTTCAGAACATGATATTTGACTTTATTCTTTCTTTCTCTCTCTCTCTCTCTCTCTTTCTCTCTCATTCCGACGATAATGTAGGTACACACGAAATTTGGTTGATGCAGGCAACGGAAAATTCAATTTAATGATATTGTGCTGGGGTGAAGGGCATGGTTCGGCCATTCATGATCATGCCAATTCACATTGTTTTATGAAAATATTACGAGGTCAATTGCGTGAAATTCGATACGCGTGGCCAAATAACAATAATAACATCACCATCGATTCAAATGATTCATCGGCTATTGAACAACAAGAAAATGAACCAAATGATGAACATACGAGCAATTATAATGGCGGTGAATTACAAGAATTGTCACGTGCATTAATGGACACAAATAGTGTTTTTTATATAAATGGTATGTGATTTTGACATCGATCAATTGTTCTGATTCTTTTTTTTTCAAAATACAAGATTGAATTTTTGTCCCATTTTTTCAGATAATATTGGATTACATCGTGTTGAAAATACAAGCCATTCGGATGGTGCTGTTTCATTGCATCTGTATTGTCCACCATACAATTCATGTTCGATATTTAATGCTAAAACTGGAAAAAAAAACCAAATGTACCGTTGATTTTTACAGCCAATACGGTCAACGGCGATGCAAGGTAATAAAAGCATGGCTGGTTTTGGTGACAATTTTCAAATCAATAATTTCTCTGGATTCTTTTTTCTTATCTTTTTCCATCAAGGATATGACAATCCAGCCTGAAGATAATTAAAATCCTGTTCCCAATTCCAATGGGATCAAATGAATATGGTTTCAGCACCCAAAATATTCCATTTTCATTTTGAACAAAAAAAAACAACATTCCCTTCTTTTGTGTTGTTCTTTTTTTAGTAAATGTAAGTTTCCGTTTTAATAAATAAAAAAAGACATTGAAATAATAAAAAATAAAACTGGATGAACTGGATGTGTTTCATTTTCCGAAATTAAAAATAATTCATTTTTATTTATTTTATAATATTTTAAATTTATCACATAAAATAAAATTTTTGCTTAAAATACTAGAAAAAAATATATGTGGGTTTAGTTGGGCATTACATTCAAGTCAAAATGGATTGTTCGGTTTTCCTTGGAATTTTAAGGAAAAAAATCCAAAGGCTTTTGTTTGACAAAGCAAAGCAAACCCGGGGGCCTGTATCCAGACGAAATACAACGGCTATCCATTCAAAATGTCAACTTCCTGCTTTTTTTCGACTGAAGTCACATTCTAAATGGGAACCTCTTTCGATTAAACCCCTCAAAATCCTGGAATTCCAAATGATCCATGTCAACATTTGCCAACAACTCAAATCTTAAAGCTCGAATACATTGTTTTAATTGATATTTTTTCTTTTTAAATTTATTTAATCTTTTTTTCGTCGTTTCGTTTTTCAACCACTGGTTCTGTACGATGCTGGCACATGCTCATCAAATCACATAAAACAAGTATCGTGATAAAATAGGAATCATGCACAATGTACGTCAATTCGTGAACATTTTTTTTTTTCATTGTTTTTTTTTTGTTCATGAAAATTATTCTTCTTTCGATCATGTGATTCATTCCATTCCTATCGGGTGCCACATGCTCATTGAAATGATATTAATACAAAAAAAAAATACACTTACTCTTATATAAATTATGATGATTCTTTATGTAAAGATTGCATGTGACCGTTTCACGTTTGTCAACAAACAAACAAACAAACAAACAAACAAAATGTCATTGTCAATGTGTCACAAACTTTCGTTTTATCTTCGATACCCTTCGCCTCCTTTGCACACACACACACACACAAATTATCATTCATCATTATAGTTAAATTGAAACGCTAAAGCTCTTATCAAATTAACAAAAAAAAAAAAAAATAAAAATAAAAAAAAATCATAAATAAATTATGAAAAGAAAAGAGAAATAAAATTTAATCAAATCAAAATAATGATAAAATCCTATTTTAATGCTTATCGACAACGAAGCGCCTCATCCAGACATTTGTTCATTGCAATGCATTGCAATGTTGCAATCAATATCATTTCGTTTTCTTTTTTTTTTTTGTTTATTTGTTTTTTGTTCGGCCCATGCAAATCCACACAAATCAAACTATTTGCCCTACATAAATATTCATTATTTATTATTTATTATTGATAACTACATGGTATAGTAATATAGTAGATTTTCTTGAATGTGCCAGAATTACAGGAATCTTTTTGTTGCTAAAACCAAAATATATTTGTCTCTTTTCCCTGAAAACAAATTCAAATTGTGTGTGTGTGTGTGTATTGTGTATGTTTTCTTTGCATCTAATTGCAGTGAATAGTGTCGATGAATGAATATTAATAGATAATAATAATGAACTGCCCCCAAAATGACCATTGTCCAAATTAATGTTTCGATTATGGAACGACAACATGATTTAAATTCAATTCATCTTTTGTCCGTTCGGATAATAAACGACGAACGCTTGTGTGTCGATGATCGATTGTATTTCCATTTTGAAGAATTGGCTCAATATTTACCACTTTTTTGGTTTGGAAATTTTTACAAAAGAAAACGCACTGCAAAAATTCAGAAAGAAATGGCCAAAAAAAAAAAGGAAATAGTTAGCGGTTAAAAGGGAATAAATTATATTTATTGAAAAAAATTTATTACCGTTGCTGTAGCAAAAACAATGCCAATTGTAGCTCCAGCCAAAACATCCCACCAATGATGACGATGATCGGTTATGCGAGAAAATGAACATAATGATGCACACAATAGGAAAATACTTTGAAGAATTGGAATTAATAATCGGCTACGAATGCGTGGTGATCGCATTTGAAGGTACCTACAACACAAACAAACAAATCTCAATGATCAGTCATCATCGATTTAAATTATGTGCGTGTGTGTGTGTGTTGTACATACCAAATGATAAAAATAGCTTCATAAAATGATGTGGATGAATGTCCTGATGGAAACGATTTCGATGCATCACGAACAAACCAGGAACTATCAATTTCATTTGTACACTTGTAGTCGACTACATATTGTCTGAAATTCAAATTCCTAATCAGTATTCATTTATTGAATGATTCAAAGAAAAAAAAAAAAATTCAATCAAATTAAAACTCACCCATCCATACAGGTTTGCAATTTATCTGGTCTACATGTGTCCAAGAAATGCGGTCTTAATTCACCAAATAATACCTAACAACAACAACAACAACAACAACAAAGAAAATCGAAAACCAAACAGTTTATGAAAATTAAATCATCAATTTAGACGTGAAGTTGGGGGTTCGGAGGATTTGGCCCCCAAATAATAAATTAAAAAAAAAAATATATACAATATACATACTTTAAGGCCATCAACGACAAACAAATGCAATATACAACCAAATAAATATTCTTTAAACCATTGCCATGCACGACCAGCCGATTCAATGAATCTGGATGATTTTAATGATATCGGAACAAAATAGCTAGCTTCACATATCCATAAAATTGGATACATAAATAAAATTGTTGATACAATGGCACCCGTTGATATTGTTTCACCATTATAATGCATACGAATTGAACGATCATCACAATAAAATCCACGTTTTACTTGAGGAAATATGCCCGTTTCGATGACAAGCAACCATAATAAAACTGTAACGAAAGAATTTAAAAAAAAAACACACAAAAACAATTTAAATAATTAGCGCAAATTGATTATTGTTATAATAACGAGAAAATTTTTTTTATTCAATATAAGAATAAATCAATTCACTGGTGAGAGCTGCCAACATCGATTCTACGATTATTTGATGCATTTTGCATTTAAGTTTTCCTTCATTATTATTATATTATTAATCTGAAATAACATATTGTTCTTTTTGCATTGAGTAGCCCCATCGGCTGAACAATCTGACTCAGATTTCATTTTGTTTTTTGTTTTTGCATTTGCATTTGTAAAAACGCAAATGGATAAACAATAGAATTAAAAACTTGATTCAATGTTTAACATTAAATGGCGATGAAAAATGATCCAATATTTTTCTTTTTTATTTTTATAACACAATCTGATAACTTCCGATAAGAACAAAGTCGTTAAATTTTCGAAAATATCTAAATTTATCAAATTGTATGCATTTTGTGATTATTGGTCACATTAAATGGATGCATTTGACGATTTTCATATTGGAAAACTATATAATTTGTTTCTATTTCCAATTGGGAAATGGGCCGGGAATGATCAATTTTTTTCCTTTCTATTACAATAAAATTTCCATAACAAATAACAAAAAACAAAAGATACTCACTCAACGACAATCGATTTGATATTCTGAATTTTCCATCATATTTAAATGACTTTCGTAAAGTATAAATAACAACTAAAGCTAATATCACGATTCTAACAGTTATCATATTTCTAAAAATATCCGATTTATTACGAATCCTCGTATTTTATTGTTTTTTTTTTTGGTATAAAAACTATTTGGTTCGTTTTCAATTGTACTATTGACAATGGCAATGGTTATGGCAAATAACCAACAAACAGTAACAACAACACCAACGGCAACAATAACAATGAATATAACAATATCGACGAAACCAAAGAACAACGAAGAAACAAATAATATAATGATAAAAAAAAAAAAATTATTCATTCATGGCTTCTCAATGTTTTGTGATATGCTCTGATTTTTTTCCGTTGTCTTTGTCTTTTTTTTTTGTTCTTTTCGTCGCCGGGGTTGTATTTGGCACACGCCAAGCAGACAGGTTTTTTTTTCTTTCAATTCTGATTATTTGTGTCTGTAACTGAAATGTGTAAAAACGTTGTGTAAGAAAAAAAGTTGAAATTTTTTGTTTTTGTTGTCTAAAATATTTAGAAATGTTTAATATTCGAAATTGATCCGGAAAGCGCGTATCTAATATTTAATAAAACACAAATTAACACTTGGAGGACTTGAGACTGTGATATGAAAATACAGTAGAAAAATAGCGAACAGTTAAATGTGTCTCAATTTTGAGAAAAACTTTTACTCGACCGTGTAACGAGTAAACAATGATCAAAACAACAATCTTACGATCGAAGATGACAAATTGTATACGCTCAACTAATTCAAATAATTCAATTTTTTTTTTTGTTTTGTTTTGTTTTATTTCATCGTATTGAATGAAAAAATAATGGCAATAGATAGATTTGAGTTACTACCGAAACCGACTAACAAATAAATTAGTTAAATAGAAATTTTTTTTTATCGCTTCCGTCACATCAGACACAAAACTGATGTTCTCGTGTTGTGAAGTTGATTGATATCATTTCATTTCAAGATCAAAACCATTCAAATTGGCCGATTGCCAATCGATTCAATTGCCAAATATTCAAATTTTATGTGCACATTTCCATTTGCTTCGAAGCGACAATCACTTCAATTATTATTTATGATTATTTTGTTCAAATTTCAAATGACGGTAACTTCTTATTCATTTATCGGTTCAATGTTCTTTACTGTTTTGTCGTAAGAAAAAAAAAAGCCGAAAAAAATCGAAAAAAAACAAACAAACAAGCAAAACCAAAATGAAACGAACCAACTAGAAAACGAAGTCACTTCATCACAACCATCGATGAAGAAACTTCGAAAGTCAACTAAATCAGACTTCATTGAATCCATGTGCCGATGATAATAATAATCGAACGATGTGAACATAAAATTGTGAAATAGAAACGATATACACATAGGTGGTTTCTATTGAGCCAGACGGAGATGTCATCAACATTGTGGATAATATTCAAAATTTTTAAAACAACAATACACAGACACACACACAAACACATTTACGGAACGAAATAATTGGAGAAACTAGAAAACATCAGCCGATCTGATGGATAAAAAAATATACAAACTAAAATTCACAAATACAACAAACAGGGCATGTACAATTGTACACGCGGTCCGAACAACATGTGTGGAATGTGTATACTATGTATATATCAGCTAATGACGCGTCATCACATCACCTCACCTCAACTAAAACCAAAGGAATATCGTACGTTATGGGCGCACGTTTCGGATATGTATGTATGGCCAAATGCCAAACAATAATTGTATTGGAATGAGACTAAAATTTTTTTGACAACAGAAACATCTTTTATTGAACTTGTATAAAGAAAAATAATAATCATTGAGACCATGGTATAAAAAAATATGGCACTTAGGCTAGGTCAAAATACAGATACGAACGAGTCATACACGTGCCAATTCCCATCATCATTATATCAAAACTGGATAACAATAATGATAATAATAATAATTTTATTATCGACATGTAATTAGCATGGAGCATCATATGGTCATTTGTCTCATGATATAATTGATTTGCATTATAATTAGATTGTAATTGCAGGCGATTATGCCGAACCATTCACAATCCATAATGTGGCCATTTAAAAATATTTTTTTTTTTTTTATGAGCAATGACGTGTCTGGAAGAGTGATTCATTAAATAGCTTTCGATTCGGGTGAATAGATAAAATCCGGCTTATGAATGTTCGGATGACTTGGCATTCATTCATTCATTTTTGTATGGATTTCAAGTGTGGCGATTTTCACATAGTTGAATCGATCGGTTTGTCGCTTTAAAGGAATTGAAAGCGCCTGAAATTAGACTTTTAATTTTTTTTTTTTTTCTAAATATTCCGGCATCCGTAGTACAGTTTCATGAATTTGTTTATCAACCGTTGACCGAAGGGGAATTTTTCTTTCAAAATTTCTCCGATCAATGGAATCCAGTCACATAAAACCAGAATAGACAAATGGCTGGCTAAGTGCAACATGAACATTAAACATAGATGAACAATGTAGTATGTTGGCTTGATTGAAGTTCGTATTTTATGAATTTATTATTGGAAAGCTTCAATTTTCATTCCATTCAATTTTATCTGTTTTCATCCGATAGCATGCAAATACTGAATATTCGCTACAAAATATTCGAATAAAAATGTACTGTACTCTCAATATGCAACAAAATGGACCAAATGGAATTGGACAATCGACAAGCGGCACATACTTTGATTCAAAACATTGATTTGGATTTTTTTTCTTTCGAAATATGTTCAATGTTCTTGGCTATATGATCATAAATTAATTTTTGAAATGTTAAATGCTCACAATGTTTCCATATTATCCATATAATGATGGGTAACATTCAGTAAATTCATTAAATCACAGCTGGACATTCACTGACTACTGACTATATTGACATCTTTATTTTCATTTCATTCGTAAATTTCGCAATTGCAATTGGATTCACTCATTGTGATGGAAATCAACAAATCGATTGGCTACACCGAGACTATGGCCCACTGATCCATGTAAACTATAAACTATATGCTTAATTGCATGCATATTGGATTCAATGATGAGAAAAAGAAATGCATTTTAAAAATGGCCTGGCACTTTGAAATATTTCCGCTGTATCATGGTCATAAACCAAAATGTTGAAAGGAATGAAATGAAAACAAAATAAAATTTCCAGACATAAACGTGATTCAGTTATGAATAATCGTTAATCGTGTACAGATGAAAGCGCATAATCAAGCAGTTTTTTATGTTTAAATAAAATAAATGGGCATTTTTTTATGCATTTTTTATGCATACATTGGAATGCATTGAAAGCATTGATACATGAATGATTTTATATATTATTCAGATTTTGTGTGTCTGAAAATGTTGCATTTGCATTGTTATTTATGTCCATATCACCATTGGCTATTTGCTGCCATTGTTGAAGTATTTAGAACTGGTTTTCGTTTTTGGGAATTATTTTTTTTTTTGAATTCTATTCGGTGGAATAAAATAGAAAAAAAAACCACAGAAAAGACGATTTTTAACGAAATCTATGGATCGAACAGAGAAAGAAAGAGAAAATAGAGATCAATTTTTGTATGAATTCATTAGTTTTATTGGAAATTTAGTGATTTTAGTCACGAATGAGCCACCTACGGTTTTTTAATACTTGTCTTCGATTCCACCTTCCATTTAAATGCCATCGAAATTGAAAGAAAAGCTAACGGCAAACGGATGATTGTTTCCTTTAACATTCAGCGCAACAACAACAACAACAACAACAAAAAACTATGAACGTATAACGAATGTCTTACAATTGACACATAACAAATTAATACTTAATAAAAAAAAAAAAAATTCAAATGGACATTTATTGATACAAATGATAAAAACAAATCTGGCCGGTTTGGTTACGTTTGATCATGATCATTATTATTAAACATTGTTCATTGAACTCTTCCGAACATTAATTTATCTTCATATATTTGGATTTATTTTTTGAATTTCACATTATTAATCATATCCAATCATACAACAGCAGTGTCATCAATATTGAAATGATTTTGTCACTTTAAAGCCCGGAAAAGCATATGTGTGCCTTAAAATTGTCAATTATCATCTCAATGGTTTTTTTTCTTCAGTTTTTTGCTGTTTCTAGTTTCCAAAAGACATAAGCCATAAGAAGCCATGAGCCATGAGGCAACAAATAAAAAATTTCAATTTAGAATCCATTTCCATGCAACAAATTGATTTAAATACATTTTGGTCACAAATTGAATATGGAAATGTTAATTGCATCCAAAAGGCATTCAAATTATCTATACCCATTGCAATATTTGTACACACACACACACACACACACACACACACACACACACACACACATACATACACACATATATAAATATATTCACACTCTCCTCAAGCAGACAGACACTTCAGCAACAACGAAAACGAGCGACAGGCGACAATTCGATGAAAACCATTTGAATGATTATGGCATGTGCTTTCTGGCTTATAGTTAGGCAACAACTCTATAAATATGATAAGCGTTTAAGTGCTTAACACTTTACCATTTCATTTATCGCTAAATCGGTTCTCGGTTTTTTTTTTCTATTAAAAATTCAAAAGACTTGAGATTTCGCTCTTAGAGCTTATGGCATTTCGACACTTTGTCATTTCAGTTTTATTGTATTTGGTTTGTGTTTTGTTTTGACTTTTCGTTCGGCGATCAATTCAAATGATCTTTGAAAAAAAAAAACAACATGAAAACAATTATTTTAATGAGAAATGCTGAAATTGAGCCGACAAAACGACATCATCCGACTTAACGTTGCTTATTGTTTCGATTTAATAGTTTTAATTTTTTTTTTTCAAAAATATTGTTCAGCTGTTCAATTAAGGCGGTTCGATTTCAAATTCTTTTGACGAATGAATAAAAAACAAATTCGCAATTTTTCGAGTAAATTGATTGCAGTAATTTCGTGCAAATTTGTTCCGAAACGAAAAATATCTTCAATTATTTCACACGATAATTTTTCTCGATTTTCGGTCGATGCGGCCGTTTACTTATGGCATCATCACGTCAATCGGCCAATGTTTCAATCTTGGCGTTGAATTGAAAATTGTTACTTTTGTGATGATGTGAATTATTTCAATAATAAAATCATAATTGGCATCGGCCCAATTTTCGTGGCGTATTAAATGCTAAACACTGCGATTAACCATTTTGTTTTTTGCTTTGGAAATTTCATTTGTTTCGTGTTGCTGTACTTTGTATTCGCCGTTGGCTGTCTGCGTCACTGCTATATATATATTCTACGTGCATTCTGAATTGCGGTTGGCCCGAAAAGAAAAAAAATGTTTTTTGCTTATATTTTTGGTGCATTTGTCATCAATCATTGCATTGTATAAAATATGGAACTGTGTTGTCCAGTGTCTCACTCAGTGCTCATCAGTGCTCATTCAACACGTGCTCAATGCTCATGTATTTTGCGATATATTTTACGTGACAATAAATTCTTTTCTTCTTCTTTTCCCCTTTTTAGTTTCGTTTGGCGAATGATGTTTGTCACGTTTTAAGCATTTTTCTTGAATGCGAATTGTGTGTGTGTGTGTGTGTGTGTGTGTGTGACTGGCAATATAGACGTCATGTCGAGCAAACAAATATGCATTCCCAAATGAAAATTTATCCAATTATTTTGTCATCATTCAAATGTGATCACCCGGTTTTTGGGTGTCAAAAGATGGCATATGACATTTATATCCTTTCGGACGAAAAAAATAAAATAAAATAAAATGAAGAGCATTGATTGAATTGTAAAATCAATATACGGGTGGCGTCTAACCATTCGTTTGCCTGTGATCAATTGACAATCCGTTTGGTGTTCGAAAATTTTCGATTTGAATCCAATCAGAAATCATTAACTCTCACTTTTTTCTTCTATGACTCAATTATCACATTCAGATAATAATAATAATTAAATTTCATTGGAACGGGCTGATGAAGATCGTTTTGTACCAATTGAACTAAAATTAGTGGATGGAATAATGATGGCATTTCAATTGGCTTCATTTTCTCAATTCAAAATATTTATTTTGTGTTCTTTCTCTCTCTCTCCCTCTCTCTCTCTCTCTCTTTTCTTCAATTCATCCATTCATTTTGTCTGTTGTTTGTATTTATTAATAAGCAAGTAGTTATAATTGAAGGGCTGATTTATGAATCATAAACAAGTCAACCTCCAGCCAATAACATTGTTTCGATAAATAATGGCTCTTGTAATCTGGATTTTAATTTTTTCGGTTAAACCTTTTCATTTCCCAAGCTAAATAAATTGCATAGTTTGCACTACAGCAAAAGGAAAAAGATACAAGAAATCTTGGATCGAAATCTGTGACGCGCCATACATAAACATTTCAAAACATATGCAAACACCAAAAGAGTTTATGTGGCCATTAAAATTCGCTTGCAATTTGCAGGATACACAAGATTTCGGTCGCATCAACAAAACTTGGTGTATATTATGCAAACAGTATTCAGCCACAATGAAAACACGAATAGGTTGGGAATCTTTTGTTTTTCTTTTTTGATTTTAGTTTTCACGACGCCACCGATGAGATTTCATGAATATAGAATGAGAATAAAGGATATAAATAATAATGGATCGAACTGATATAAAGTCAATAATTTATGTTATTAATTGCAGCCCATCTGATGTATTAAGCAATTAATACTTACTAAGAACTGAATACACTGAATACGCTGAAATGGCAGATTGCACGGAAACCGATAAAAATGTATTCAATCTTCTGAATTGAGGAATTGGTTGTTTGGATAAGGCGTTGAATATTATTATTTTTATGCCGAAAATAGATTTTGTGAATTTGAATTAATTTTAATTCGCCGTTCAACATGATTGCCGGCTTCGAAACTATATGTTTAGTTTTCTAAGATCCATTTTGGCAGTTTCGAATGCATCGAACAGGGTTCAAATGTTGTCTCAGCTTCAGCGGTTATAGTTTGCCATATCAAATATGCATTTTTATTTTTTATTTTTCATTAAAAGGAATGCTCTGATTTCACTGCTTGCCAATTTATATTTCATATGAAATCAGAGCATTTAAAAAGCTAATCGACAATTGGATTTTTATCTTGGAAAATTTGCTCAAACTATTTTGTTTTTTTATTTATTTTATTTGTTAATGCCATTTGTAATGCATTCATCATTTTTATTGAACATTAATACGCAAATACACATTTGGATTCACCGCATGAAATTGGAACAGAAAAGAAGAAAATTCAAAGCCACAACCATGATCAGGCACCGTTTGCACCATTCGATTCCGACCATAATAATTCATTTCAATGTTTTATTACGACCAAAGGCAATCTAACTATTGATCTATTCGCGGTTTTATACATTGAACACCATCTCGCGTGCGCTCTTTCTCTCTCTCTCTCTCTCTCTCTCTGCCATTCTCCTCCTTCGTTCGTTTGCAATTTCAAAATTTCTTCATTCGTTTCGGTTGTCATTTTCTTTTCTTTTTCATTTTTCATACCATTTGCATTAATTGATATGGATTTTTATTTAGTATTATTTTCAAAATCATTCGTTGATTATTATAAATTGCCTGCGGTCAATTTGTTACACAAATTCCAGACTTCCGTTCATTTTTCCGTTTGGTTTCTGCTATTTTATCAATTTTATTCAGTTCGAAATGGCTATTTGAGTTGTTTAAGCAAGTTTTTAACATTTGATGTCAGCTTAAGTGGATTTTAATAACGAGAATCACCATTGACCGAATAGTACATAGTTGGTAAAGTGCTAATCCTTTCGCACAAATAATAAAATTATAATGTGACCAATTGCTAACTTAAATGATTGGATTTTTGATCTAATTGATGCACGAAACAAAAGGCAGAAAATGCGATCATTGTGACTAACATGCCGTATCCAAACATGTAAATCCATTTTTCAACAGCTGAAACACTGAATATGTTTGTAAATTTAAATGTTATCAGTGGCTAGACAAATTGCGAACATTAATCTTATCAAATTGAAGGAAAAAGAGAGAAAAAATGAAGCCAAAACATGCAAAAATATACACATGAAAAAAACAAAAGATGCGTACAATGCGAAGGGGGGGGGGGGGAATATTTATGGATTTATGATGTGGACAGGTGTGCCAAACAACAAACAGCAGCACATCTAATGTACACGAGATGATCGCATTTCATGCATGCAATAAATAGCGCCAAAACAATAATTTATTTGTATCGTTGACAAAATTGGTCGCGTGTACTAATTAACAAATAAACGATACACAAATTTTAAAAACAGATGAATGCATCAAATTCTAAACTGTAAGCCAACAAAGCGATTTGCATCAATAAATTTTGTGTTATTCGATTGCAAAAGTCAAGATTTCGTAATTTCATTGTTTTTGTTCCGATTGAAATTTGTTCCAAACGGTATAATAATAATAATAATAATAATAATAATAATAATAATAATATGAATTAAATGAATCTCTACGTTCAATAAATCAGATAAAAATCTAATGCGACAGTTGAAAAATTGGCAGCTAAATCGTTTGGTTGCAAGACAATCGGTCAATATGCAATGCAATCGGTACACACAGTCTAACAACCTACATTGTTTTGAGTATTTTTAGCATTATGTCGCCATGTCTTATGGTGTTTTAAGCGGCAAACTAATTGAAATGTATTTGTCGTGTTGCCAGAAAAAATATGTGTGATCGCACAATTTGGTTTGCGGTGTACGAAATTGAATGAACATATATATAACAGTGATTCATAATCAAACCCGGATCGGTGAATTCAAAAGGAAAATTGCACTAAATAAAAAACACACAGCGACACAGCCGAAACTATTTGTTTCACACCGTTGAAAATCGTTTTCAGGTGATTGTGAAAAAGGTAAAACCAAAAGAATCGACCGCCGAATCAAATCGGAATGGATCAAACAATTCATGAATTGCACATTATTAACAAACATACATAGTAAATTCTGTATTTATTTGAAGCAATAAGAGAGTGAGTGAGCGTTAAATTCCGTTGGCATTTTTCAATATTATTTTTTTTGTTTTTTTTTTGCTCTTTCCGCAAAGTTAAAGAGAAACGGCGAGCTAAAAAGATTTATTAAAGATGAGGCAAGAGTTTCCATTTAAGTTTGATAAATGAAAACCGAAAACAATGTGTATTTTTGAATCTTTTTCTGTTGCAAATTTATTATTTTATTTGTGATTAATGATCGAAACAGTAAAAGAATGGAGAAAACAAGGAATTCAGGAATATATCGTTATCGTGTGCATACACCTCTTTCGCTATTCTAAAACATTATACGTACATAGTTAAACTGACCGAAACCTCATTTATCGTGCGTCGGCAAAACATCCATGATCTATGCACCATATGCAGACAAACATACACACACACACACACACACAAAACTCACTTTCCGAATGAGAGTTTCGTTTTGTTTCGTTTATATTACTAGTAGTTTATAATATAATAACGACAAAAAAGGCCTAACATATATCAGACGTCATGCGCTTTACTTCAAATCCGAACTCCGACGACTCCAAAATGATATTTTACAAATGATCAGATCGTTAAGTTTTTTTTTTTTTTTGTTTCGGTTAATCTGTTTATAAATACTTTGCCCATTCATAAGAATGTTCATTGAAATTTTCCAATATATGTAGTAGATATTTTCGAAATAACGGAAGAGAGAGATAAAGACGCAAAGAATATGAAATCATCCGAATCCTCGAAATGAAATTTCATTTTTTTATTGTAAGTATTAATGTTGTTGGAAGAAACAATTTTTCAATTGAAATTTCTCACAATTAATCGATGTTTCGATTTTATGAATCAAAATCAAACGATCCATTTTTCTGCAATCAATGAATCAAATCGACAAAAATGAGGGGGAAAAACGGAAGCAACAAAATAATAATCCAAATTATATCATGTGATTGAGATCCGGACCGAGACCAATGGATTTGGAATTCATTTCAGAAGGAATGTAGATCATCATCGTTGTCATTCGTTGTCATTGTGTGAAAAATTGTCGTAATTCATTTGGGTTCATTCTTGTCATTATTCAATATCGAGAGAAATTCGAATGAATGAAGAGAAGTGAAAAGAAGAAGAAGAAGAAGAAGAAGAAGAAGAAGAAGAAGAAGAAGAAAAAAACGGTTTGTCAGTTGCCGGTTGTGATCTGTGATCCGAGCTGCACATTTTCTAATGTCGAGTGAAAGCATAGAGCTCAAAAGAGTGTGTGCAGAGGATGCGAGAAAAAGGAAAAAGAAGAAAGAAAAAAAAACAACCGATTACATGAATAGTAATAACATATCGAATACAACCGATTTGTGTATACTTATGTTTTCCGAAAAAAAAAAACAAAAAACAAAAAATATTTGTGCCTAGAGCTGAATACCCTGGTACAATGTACATAATTTTTATTATCTCGTGGATGTGATGTTATTTGAAGCGTTCAGCGCGTAGCATATATAACCTTTGACATTATTAACATGATATTTTAATTATCGCCACCCGTTCTTAACACCCTGCCTCAGTGTGTTCAGTGTTTTGTTACACAATTAATAGATGTTCCGTTGAAATTATTTGTTGGCCGAATCGCAGACCGGCAAAAAAGAGAGAGCGAGAGAGAGAGAGAGAGAGTGAAATTTTTCTGTTGTTTTGTTATTCTTCTAAATTTGAATTAAAAGTTCAACGGCAAAAAAGGCAATCAAAATAGATGCGAATCAAATTCATTGCAGCAGCGATCTGGTCTGGTTTCT
This sequence comes from Mayetiola destructor, assembly GCA_000149185.1. NCBI lineage: Eukaryota > Metazoa > Arthropoda > Insecta > Diptera > Cecidomyiidae > Mayetiola > Mayetiola destructor. Next base: position 336,275 of record GL501532.1, on the reverse strand, counting down.
TGTTAATGGCATACAATGAACGTGATTAAGAAATGAGATGAAGGAAATTACATGCTATTTACAAATGAATGTTGTGCATTTTCGTAAGGCACATTTATGGGCTATTTTGGATTTATATGTACATATATTTCTCTTGAATTGAATCGTAATTTTTCTTTTCTTTTTTTTTCAAATCCGGCCATACCATTTGTCTGTAGTCAATTACATCCTACATTAAAATAGTAATTATGATTTTGTTTATCAATCAAAAATATTGCAATTCGACCAATTGGAGCCGGAAGGGAAAAATTTCATATTAGGATTTATTTGATTTGTGCCGGTCCAGTTCGATTTCAATTCAAATGGAAATGTCTTATTAAAAAAAATGGAATTTTTGACGGTAAAATAACACGTTTTTTCTTCAAATATTAGATCAATTTTCAATGTTCTCGACCAATAACTCTGGTCGGGCCAAGTCAGAGAGCATATTAATTTAGAAAATTTTCGGTCAATTAAAATGATTGCCATGACACAATAAAAACCATCACACACACACACACACAGCACAATAATTCATTCATAATTCACATCGTTGATCGTTGATCGCGTTGGTTGGTTTAATCGGTTTATAACGTAACTGACGCTATTTTTCCTCTCCATAATAAATTCAATTGAAATGACTGGTATACTGTTCACAGTACAGACTGTGTGTGTGTGTTGGAGCATTGGCTCCTACATATTTTATACAAACAAATGTGTAACAATTAAATTTCATCAAATATTTGAATCATTCGAACAATGTGATGAGTTGCTCATTGCTTATTAGATAATAATTCAATTAGTCATTTCGTTTTTTTTTTCTTTTGTATACGTAATATTTTGAACTTAATATGCAGAATAGCTCAGTATAAAAGTGCTCAGTATTGGACTGTTTGATTGGTGATTGCTCAATTTTCCCATTCGATGAAATGCCATTCGATTAAGGAGAGAAAAGACAACGGGAGACTGTATTTTGGCAGGCATGTCGAGTCGATGATTATGGACAAAAAAAAAAGAAGAAATAACAGTATGAGAGAATTTCTTTAATTTATGTTTCGAGAAACATTCATTCAACACATCGCATTTATTGAATGAATCGTTTTATTTGTAAAATGTCGTTAATGGGGCACATTAATTGCGGTTGCAAGTCAGTGTTGTCAATGGTTGTGATTAGTGATTAGTTGCATTTGATGATTTTGAGCGATAATAATTTAATGGATTTTGCTTCATTTTTTGTTCTTCATTTAATTGTCGTCCATTTCATTCGAAATGAAAGTGTTTTTTTTTTTTGTTGTTTCTTTCAATTTTTGTTTGGTTTGTCAGTCATTTTTGTGGTGTGGAAACAAGCTAGACAGGAAGATTGAAGTTAAAAGTGTGATATTTTTTGCTTTCCAAATGTGTGTGTGTGTTGACTTTGCGACGCAGAAAAAAAATCATAATAAAAATTGGACAATGCGCCGAACGCTTGAGCAGACATATTTTTTTGTTTGCTTTTTTTTTTTGTTCCTTAATTACATTACACATGTTGAGTTGTTGTTAAGCGGTTAGCATTTTTTTATTATATTGCATATATGTGACGCGGATATGACTATTTTATTAATGGATTATGAGTCTGTGTCGTTCAAATGGAAAAGCAAATTGTGTACCAGCGATTTGAACTTGAGTTTCAGTTTGAATATTTTTTTTTTTCCATTTAAAAATGAAACGATTCCGTTTTGGTTGAATGTTGATTTGATTCAATTGGTTTTGGTAAATCAAGTTCAAGGTTGATCAAATGGCAACCACATCAACTCAACTCACAGTCAAAATGATAATGTATATAATAAAATACAAAACAGGCCCACCACAAAATGATTTAGCAGCCAAATGATAAAATGATTTCATTAAATAATACAAAATATTAAATTATTCTGTTTTTGTTTTTGTTTTTTTTTTCGTTTACATTCTTCTGCACCGTAAAATGGACAGAATCCTGTACTACGAATTTGGCCACGTCAACACATTTGTCAATCATTATACACACAAACACAGACACCGATCATCAATTGTCCACAGCCATCATAATAATATAATAATATATTTCAAAAATGATAAATTTCAATTTATGCGTTGATTACAATTGATAAACAGCGTCAACCGATCGCCAGACCCAATGTGCTTTTATCTGTGACAATGTGAGATGTTGCTGGTTGTTTTTTGGGGAATTTGCTTTTGCTTTTACTACTTTCGTACACACAAATCATGAGTGACGTCGATCGTTGGCTTCAACCTTTAACAAATTTGATAATGACACTGAGAATGATCAATGAACTTATTGCGTATGCAATTTTTGCCGCTCATTGACCACACACATCATACAATTCCGAATGAATGCGAGTGCGCAAAAAGAGGGAAAAAACACAAATTGTGTGTTCATTCATGGTTCATTCAAATAAATAAACAAATAAACATTGTTCGAGTGAAATTTGTGTGTTGTGACTGAAAATGTTGTTTATCGGCTAATTATTATTATTATCGGATTAATGTACTCGTAAATCGCAACTGACTAAGCTTACTGAGCACAGAGTTGCATTCATTCGGATTGCATTTTTAATAAATGATATAAATTGATCATTATTTGAATGAAAAACTCAGCCATCGATCATTTCAAGCTCCAAAATCTGAAGTAGGTGCGCTTAATGTGAATATATGAATGAAAATAGGGAACAAATCCACATCAATAAATCTTGTTTATTTATGCATTTAAATTGAACAACAAACAATCGCACTCACAGATTATATTTATATTTTTTTTTTTATTATTATTTTAACCCGAAAAGTTCGAATAAATAAACGATCCAATGTTTACTATAATTTAAATGGTCACACGTGGAAAAATGGCCCCGAAACATATATTCATTTGGGCAATCAACAGGCATATCAACTAATCGCATTCATTTCAAAGGTCTCAAATGAATGGAACGAGTGAGCAGAAAGAGAGCGGGAGAGAGCGGGAGAGAGAGAGAGAAAGGCGATAATAATAATTCTGGATGATTTCATTCCAGGCCATTATGCGGGTGTCAAACATTAAATTTAACCAACTAAGACGATGGAATGAGCTTCCAGATTAAAATCCAGATTCTTTAAAAAGAAAAAGAAAATCAATTGTTTGGATCCAAAATAAGGAAAACATATTACGATAAACTGGACAATGGAACAAAAACCATAAGCTTATTAGCCATTTGAATGATCAATCGGTACTCGGTACGACAATGCAATGCATTCTGTATTTGTTTTTTGTTGTTGTTTTGTTTCATTGATTCAAACTAGCAACACATGATCACGACCAAAATCAATTGCATGTCCAGCGACATAAGTACTCGGAATTGGTAAGGCGATTGCAGGCGCGCGCATTTATACAATAATAATAAAAACGACGTGATGATCCTGAACAAAAGAAATGAATATACAAAATATTCAAATTGTTTAGACTTGTATGCAGTATTCAGTATGCATTTGGTTAGGTAGTATCAATGCTGGCACCATTTATACCCAGATCACAGCTATCCAAATGCATCGGATGTGAAAAATTAGTTGAATGTTATTCGTTTTGTTTGGTTTTTCTTTTTATTCTTCTTCATATTTATTTATCATTTTTTGCGTGGTGCAGTGCACGATATACGATATAACTGTGGCTCAAATGGTCATGATGAGAGTTAGCAGGCACCGACAGTTCCACATATTGTTTCATAAAGTGTTAAATGTTTACAATTTAGCTAATAAACGAAAACAAAAATGTATGATAAAATGTGTTGCATTGATGTCATGCCATCAGTCATGGCACATGAATTGCGTGTCTTTCTTTTCGAATTTTCATTCACAATTTGCTTGTTTTTCAATCGTTATACTCAATGACAATTTTTTTTATTTTTAGTTCATAACAATGAACGCACACAAATTAATATTCAATATATTATTATTTGACAATTTAAAATATTTGAATTTGAGGTTGAAATGTAATGAATGAATGAATGAAAATACCGAATTTTTTCAAAAATGCGGAATTTTTTCAAAAAATACCGAATTTCTTCAAAACATCTCAAATATTTCCAAAAAAATCTAAAAATTTTCAAAAACTGTCCAAATATTCTCAAAAAGCGTTTTTTTCCAAAAATAAAAATTTCCAACGTTTTATTCCAGGACAACAAAATATGAAGAATAATATGAACTTGTTAAAAACTAGATACCATCGCATAGCAAGCACCACTACCGACTTTAACTTGGCAGTGTATTTAGATCTCTAATGCATTCGAACCGGTAAACAGGCTGATCATGAACTATCAATTTTCACCCGAGAACAAAATAAAAGAAGGCGAAGTAAGGAAATGGAGAGATAAAAAGATTGTGAATGGTGAATACATTAGATATTCATGATCATTGAACCCAATTTAGTTCACGTTTTTTTTTTTTTTTCAAATGATTTCCAAAAGTATTTTCTTTTTTTTTTTCTTTCTTTCTTTCTTTCCCGATCATGTTAAATGTTTATGTTTGGCGTTCATTGAAAAATGTAGATCGAGAACACACATTTCACCATAGCATTCACCAAAGCCCAGCACGACAGTGTGTTATTTTTTATTTAATTGTGCAGATGATGAATTTGAATGCGAGAGACTCGAAACAAAACAAAACAAAAAAACAAAAAATATGGATGAAAAAGAAGGAAACGAAATGGCCAATCAATGATCAAAACATGCAAACATGTAACTTTGTAAGCGTTGCAAACTTTACAGGCCTTGCAACATTCGGAGCAAAACCAGAAAAAAAAAGAAAGATGTGATCTTTGAATTTTCACATTTTGAATGACCAACTTTTCTTTTTTAACACGCTTTGTCGTCCATATGTGGATGAGACAATTTTGACTTGGTTTTTGCGTGTGCTTGAGCAATATTTGCCATTCAATTTCAACAATCGAAATGCGAAATTTTTCTCCATTCCATGTTGAGTGTTGCATTTTTCTCTGTTTTTTTTTTTGCATTCAAATGCAATTCCCTCGTTTGTCACATTCATTTTGTTCATTTCCACAAAAGACTTTCTATCATTTTGCATTCAATCGGGCAGAAAATCTCATTTCGCTGGATTCCGGCCCAATCACAGTGCAGCCCCATTGAAGATCAACATACATAAAAAAAAAAACAATGTTGCAGCTAATTAACATGAAACATTTGAATAAAAACAATGCAATGGTGCGACGATATGTACGTGAAACGAAAACACACACACACACACAAAATGGAAAAGACAAATGGATTTTTAAATCGATCGATTGATATTGATTTGGTTGAATGTCAATTTTTGTACTGGTGACAAAAGTTCACTCTGTACACAATTTGCTCAGTTTCTTTCAGTAGCCGAATTGATAAATAAGTGGTGTGAATTGTTATTTATATTTATAAAATTGCGATGCAAAACAATGATAAAATAAAATAATGTAATTTTGTATGTCGTGAGTACATGCCATTAAAATCCACCACATTTTAATGCACAATGAAACGGGCGAAGGCTGACAATGACAATGTTAGTTTTGGTTTCAATAATTTTTAATTCGAAAAATCCTTTGCTATCCTATCGATCGCAGGGGGACATTGGTTTGTTTTGTTTTAGTTTTTAATTGTGATCATCATTATCGTGATTGAATCGCAATTGAATGTACGTCTGCTCGATTCCAGTCTATAAAAATAAAAACCAAACCAAACAAAGACGAAGTAGAAGAACGAGGAGAAGAAGAAGAAGATTAAGCAAAAGAAAATCCTACAGCCAAATGATTCAAATCTAGTCTCTAATATGTAATAAGTTTTGCGGCTGTCGGCAACTCCTCCTTCGACCTGTACACGATAATCTATGTATACAATTTACATTGTACATGCACAAGTGTTTTGTAAATACTATATGCACAGGAAATTGGCAATAATTTCGTTTAAATTCCGGCAAAATTATTATTGTGCTATCATTCATCACACTCATTATATTATAAAATCGTTGTTGGCTATTCCAATCGTTTGTGCAACGCAAATAAAAAAAAACTTACAATTACAAAACATTGACTTGAGACTGTGTCTCTCTTGATGGTAGAAAAATGATATGAGAATAAACCAAAAAAGAAAAAAAAAAAAAAAGTGATTCTCGATTCTCATCATCTAGCCTGTCCCATCGCTTGGCTATTTTTGTACATACATGTTGTTTATTAAAGCAAAATATTGATTCGACTTTATTTCGTGTATAAATAATATAATTTGCATGTTGTCTCTAGTTTCGCCACCATCAACCACAATAACAATAATAATAATAATAAAATCGATCTTTGCATTTGTAGGAATATATTATGTACCGGGTGTGTGTGTCTGGCAAATCGATCGATATTGGTTGGTTGAGACTCTCACATCAATTCCATAAACTAATAATTAAATGGCCTAAAAGATTCGTAAAAACTAACAATTTTGTACTCACTCAAAATGCCAATTAAAACATCAATGCTGAGTGCAAGCCGTCGACCCATCATCGGTCGATTATGCATCGGAAGTGGTGACATTTTTGAATGTTGTTGATTTTGTTGAATTGCAATTATTTCACCTTGATGGTTGGCCGTCAAATTTTCATTTACATTCAAATATTGAACCGAAGATGCTGTCGAATTACTGGCAGCTGTTGATACAGTCGGTGATCTGGATTCTATAAGCTCAGGTATAGTATGCCCGAAATTATCATGTCCCTGGATGGAGAAAAAAACCGAAAAATAAAAACATAAAATATAAAATTGAATTCAATTTGAATGGAGAGATAAAACTAGTTTATAATCAAATATGTGCACACCAATTGAATGCTTTTTGTAATCCATTTCGATTAACATCATTACACATTACAAACTCTATGTGTATGTTATAATCAAATATAATCAATGTGAATACTATTTGAACTAGGTCATATAATAAAAATCCCCAATGATAATTGAACATATACAATGTATATATTGTGTGCATTGTGTGCAAGCGCAATTTTTTCGAATTTCGAAACCAAAAAAAAAGAAAGAAAGAAAATTGCGCCTTTTACAAAAAATACGAATAATCTTAATGCAATAAATTTTGCTCTAACAAAACCATTAAAGATTGAAAAAACCATCGACTCACAATTGTTTTTTTTTTTATTTGCCGTGTGCCGATTGATGATAATAAAGATATCATACGCCCAACGAATCTTAACGATTTAGCGTTTAAGATTTATCAATCGTTTGTAATGTTTATTGTAATATGATATGGAAAATGTCTATATTTAAAGGCAAAAACACCAACAACACTTAAAACTTGAAACTTGGATGCAATTTACTACGAACGAAATTGAAACCAGTCATAAAATCGGAATCGTTTGCTAGACGTATTGGATTCAGTTCGGGAAAAAAAAAAATGGTTTGCTTGTTTGAAGAGATATATTGAATTATTAGCTCATTTTGAATACATAGTGTGTTAAGCACCGATAGTTCCATGGAAAGGATTTTTTCTTCGTTTTTTTTTTTTTTGTTCTCTTCAAAACTAAACAGCAACTTAATGTGTTGTGCAATTTTCGTTTGAAATGTAAGAAACGATTCGTTTACATTTTGTTATTATGCCTCATCGCCCTATGCCTGGAGCGATATGCGTTTTTCAATAATGAAAAAAGCAAAAAAAAAAATGGTTCATAATTGCCGTTATGCCATTCCTTTTGCTCCTTCGGGGCATATCATTATTTTGTTGGTTTTTTTTTTTCGATTTTTTTCGATTTGTTTTGCCTGATTCACTTGGCATACGGCATACGGTATATGTTGTGTCTTCCGTTTCGATTTACTATGTTACGTTACACGATACATTGTAATTCAATACACTGCACACCGTAAATTCAATGGCTATTTTTTATTTTTTTTTTTTTTTGTTCGAAACTTCTCAATCTTGTCATGCTACGCAGCACGCACTTGACTTTGTCAATTGTGAAAAGTGAGTGCGTTTCATATTTATTATTAAATTTATATATTGAATTATATGTGTGCAACGGTATATTTTATGCATTCGATGCATTTTTTTTTCTTCTTCTTTTTTTGAACATTAACAAATGTCTGGCTGGTTGGCGGGCCAATCGATTTGTCTGCTTGGCTTATTATGTATGTCCTGCAATCAAATGCGAATGAATCATACAATGAAAAGACCAAACAACAGCAAAAAAAGAAAAAAAAAGTTGAACGATCTACACAGATGATATGGATAGACACTGGAGCACTAACAACCGAAGAATGAGTAATTCGCATGAATATTTAGCTTGCACTGAGCACCGAACCGAGTAATAGGGTATTCGGTTTTTGGTTGGTGGTATTTTTTTGTTTTTCTATGTTCATAAATTAAATCGAAAGGAAACAGTTCTTGAAACCATATTAAAAGGAACTAATAAAACGACAGACTTCCATATGCCAATGTGTTTGATGTCGAAACGTGCAAAGCCACTCATTTTCTCTATACATCTTGTTTTCTTTGTTTGGATAAAGAAAAAATTATTATATTATTTATGTTGTTTATCATTTAGATTGTCAGTGTATCTATTTTTGGCCATATTCCTGTGGTTTTGCGCGCCATACCAAGAACAAATGAGACCAACGTAATGAGATTCTATGATATGTGTATTTAAGTATTAGGTATTAGTCATCGTTCATTTCCCCAATTGTCCGAAATCAGCTCGGACTGCCAATTTATGGAAAAATAATTTACAAACATTAGGGCCAAATGGTGGTGCCATGCATAGATTGATTATATATTTATTTCTTTCTCTCTCTCTCTC
>GL501532.1:279362-312792 GCA_000149185.1 Mayetiola destructor | reverse complement strand
CACTGCCAGCTCAAAAGAGCGAAAGAATCGATCAACTGATGTTGAATGAAAAAATACAAACAAAAAAAAAAATAACTCAATTTGTAGCGTATAAAAGTCACTTTCATTTCCACACTTGAATGCATGATGAAAATGAAATTTATATTTTTTGTCGATCCATGAACCATTTCAGTTCTTTATGTGCATATGTTTGTATAGCTCGTAGTTTTTAAGTCAATGAGACGTAAATTTAATCTCCGTCCGCGCATTATTTCAAACATTGAAAACAAAACGAAATCAAATGAAACAAATAGATAGCGATTTGATGTGTTAAATTGTGTCTTTCAACCTAATCATACATTCGCATTAACATGAACCATGAACATCTGACAACTGGATTATTCAAGTCTTGGTGATCTTGGAGATGGTTGGTTCTTTAGTGATCAATTAAACCGGGCAAAATAATAAAGATTTTGATCGCTCAATTTCGTAATTTTCATATTATAAATATTTTTTTTTTTTTTTTTTCACATCAACGAATGATGGCATTTCATTGCCAGTTTCCATTAAATAGATAATTTTATAACGAAAAAAAAAAACAAAAAACACTTTAGCTGAGTCAAGCGTCAGGCATAAAGGTTCTATGTAGCTTTCGATAAATTATTATTGTTTTTATCGCAGACAAATATAATAATAATCCATCAGATTGATGTTAAACTGATGCAGCAACATTGCAAGTAAATTGCCCAAGAGCATTGAGAATTCATTTTTATAGATTTGTTGACGGAAATTCATTGGTTTGCTCGCGTTTAGCCCATACCATAACCGACATTCAATTGTATCACATTCATCGATGTATGTGACAATAAACAAATTGAAATTCCCATTAATATTGTTCGCGCATTCTGTTGCCATGACAAACATTAATGTGTGCACATTACTCACAGTCTCAATGCGTACATAATAATCGCGGTCCAAGTTCGCGGCTGGCACACACAATTGTAACACGTTTGGAATGTAAATTAGTGTAACATGTCAAATTATATATCGATACATAATATTTCTTCTTTCGTTTTGATGCATTGTGATGCGCGAAACAGCCTCTAATGGAAAACATTAGTTTTTAACAGAAGCAGATGCAAACCGTCAACGGAATCATAAAAACAAAAAACAAAAAACGAAAAAGAGAATTGTTTGTCACTTCAAATGCATTCCGCGGGACAAAACCATAGAAAGTGTGAAAGAATTATTGAAACAACCTTTAGATGTCGGTGATGGAGCATCAAGATGCGAGACGTGCTTCATAATCCAAAGCCAAACCAAATATGGAAAACCATTTTATCGATTTTAATTTGAAAATGATGTTCGATTGCCATTCGAAAATGCCGACGGCGGAAATGGTAAGGCGGAAAAGAGCAGAATAGATGAAAAGAAACAAAAAAACAAAAAAACCGAACAATTTTTGTGTGATGGCATTCATTTAATCATTACAATAAATAGTGACGATCGATATATTGTATTGTATACAGAATTAACGTTGCAAAGCGATTCAATGTACTATAAGAACGATTGTAGTAATATGGGGTGCATGTTGCGCATTGATCATCATCAGTTATAACATTGCCATGCTAAAAGCCACTAACGAAGAAAAAAAACATGACACGAAAAATCAAAATGAAAAACCGATGAGAAGTCAGAAAAAGAAAATGAAAAAAAAACAACACCCATCGAATCCATGATGACCGACATCGACATGATAATGAATAAAAATGCATCTCATCTCAAATATAATTGATGCTTGAACAGAAGTAAATACATTTATGATGTCGTGCCACAATACATCGTATACCGCTTTCGTGTATTTTGGGCTTTTCGGGCTCATGTTGAAATTGCATGGCGCCATTGCATTTTATAAAATTATTATTGATCTCTCTTTCTCTCTCTCTCTCTCTCTCGCCACAGTGTGCATTCAACGAGAATATTTTTTCCTATTTTGAATTTGGTTTTATCTTTAAGAAAATTTGAATGAATTCCTCATTAATTACATTTCGATCGATAGATGATAGATTTCCACGGAGATGGAATGTTCCATTGATTGCGTAGGCGTTCCATCATTATCTTGCATGAATGCATAATAATTACGGAATTAATGTGTGTTAAACGAACTTCAATTTAAACCCTGTCATTGATTTTAAGATTTCGTGTTGTTGATAAGAACGCCACATTATCGAATCAATTCCATTTTTATCTTTTCGTTCTGTCCATCCATTAAAAGCGAATTTAATTAAGAATTTCGTTTGGAGGAATCATCATGTCTGCGGCCTTCAATACTGAAGTCGATTCCCGTTGATTAGATATTCGAAATGTCGAATCTCAACGAATATTGAATATCAAATAATGATTGAGAGTTGAATTGAGAGCAGGACAAGAGGGGGAAATAATTCATAAATATTTTTTTCGGAAAAATGTTTTGGATTTTTGTTATTCATCTGTTTTTTGATTGATCTCTCAAACGGTAGGATTAGATGAGAAATCGAAAATAAATATGCAGGCATTATGTAACAGTCCATTATTAATCCATATTTAGGAATCTGGTGTGTGGTCTATAGTTTATACATATACATACACTATAGATTTAAACATCATGACCTATGCCCTATGTCTAGGCCATTTTTAGAAAATGTGTAACAATATGGATTTTCGGTCCCATCCATCATGAAAATCTCGGCATTTCATTTAGTTTGTTTGTTTGTTTGCGCATTTTAATCCAGACATGCGAAGGGAATTATATTATTATTTATTAATCGGTCGTGGTATTGATTTTCATAGCACAATTATTATTATTATTATTATTATTATTATTATTATAGGCCACTGTGATCAGTTTGAGTTCATCACACAAAGTATTTGTCGATGGAATGTAATCGAATTGGAGATCGCATCTGCATTTGGGCTGCTTCATTCGTCACTTTTCACCCGTCATTCATCGAAGCATACAATCTAAATAGATCAAATCAGATAACAATAATATGTAATAATAATAATAATCGACCCGGAGAAAGTATGGCGTATTCAGGAATACAAACTACGCTACGTAAAAATGAATATAATCGATGATCAAATGCATTTCTATTTCATGTATTGGTTACAATTCGAATTCAAATAATCCCCGGAATTCTGGAAAATACTCGAAAATGAAAACGGTGTGTCTTGTATTGATGTTGACATGATGCATACATAAAACTGTCACATTTTGTCTGACTCTGAATAACATGGAAAAGGTTGACCTTCATCGTATGTGCAGTAAAGCAGTGTGCAGTGTGCATCATCAAAGTTAAAATAATAACAGGCGCTGAGCAATGAAAAATAGGAAATGTTGAAACAAAAAAAAAAAATGACTCCAAATGTAACCGATTATCGAAACAAATTCCCTTCGAATACTTTCATTGCATTGCACATTTGTTTGGTTCTTGTTGGCTCAAACTAATCACTTTTAATGGTTCATAAAAATATTCTCTTTTTTTCCACTCTCACATTGATGCTGATTTCATTTTGGGAATCATTTTTTCCTTCTCCTCCTTTTCTTTTGCCTGTCACATTGTAAAATTTGTATTACAAAACATAATTTATGGAATGGAAAAAAAAGCTACTGAATGATCGTCAACGATGCGATAATGAATGATCTATAAAATCTATAAAATAGAACCGTTTTGCACTAAAGTTTGCCAGTTTGGATGCTGGATAATGGCAGACGGGTGAAATCAAATTGAAAACGGAAATCTAATCCATTTTATGTTTTATTTTCTAACGATTCAATTGTTTAGCGTATCGGAAGTGTTGAAAACTCGTCGATTCTTTCATTTATTATTGAAATTATGATTGTGACATGAATTGCATCAATTTAATCTGCATAATGTACATACACACTGTACACATTAAGCCCTATGTTTTACAATGCCAATTCTGTTATAATAATGCCATTGTTTCATTGGTGAACGGTGAACATGAGCCTGAATCAGCTAAAACAAACGTTAAAATATATAAAACGTAGTTTTAGTTGTTCATTTGTTCAGCAAACAACAAACGGTAAACAAGCATATGCATATATCGCACACGGTTTACCAAATATTATGATCCAACACCAAAGAGCCGAATGCCTTAAGGAAGAGGAATCGATCATGCTAACAAACGCACACCAAATATATATGTGTGTGTGTGTGTTTTTTTCTCTCTCTTGATTTCGAAACTCATAAAGTAATAAAATTTTGACACCTTTTCGTTGCATTCAGTGTTCAATGCTCCGGCCAAGAAGACGAACCAAACAAAACAAACGGCAATGATTATAAATATTATTTAAGATTTTGTGTTTTATTGTTTCCTAAGAAAAATTCTGCTATTTATCACATTTTGCCAAATGCACAAGAAATGAAAAACAGAAAGTCAATGTTGAATATCAGTGTTATGGGCTAGGTTATATTGCCTTGTAGGCTGGTTTGAGGTCTATGAATCATAAGCAAAAATGCATCACCATTCGGGAAAAAATGAAAGAAAAAGTTATTTTGTTTTTTTTTTCATTTAAAAGAAGAATATTTGCATTTGTGATTTTCACCTTTAATTTGGAACGTAAACATTATTCACATGATGCTCAATGCTCACAGGCACCATTTCCCCTTATTTCAGTTTCATTTTGGAATTGCCTACTTTTGGGCGAATTTTCTAAATATTTAGTTTTTTTTTTTCATTCCAAAACGAACATCAACCTCAAGCCTACGCTAAATTGCTAAAGAAACTGAGAATTTATTGTCATCACCTGTTTGGATGCAACCAAAACGGCTGTGTCACAATGACTTTATATATGTTAAAGGAACTTTAACGATTCGTTCGCCAATTTTTATCTATTTTTTTTTCTTTTTTTCGAAAATGATTGCATTGATATTGAAATTTTTCATATGCAAACATTCCACAAATCGGACCAATTCGAATGAAATTATTATAATCAAAATCAAAATCGAATTGAATGTCACCAATAAACAGAGTATCAATGCATGACAAATTCAATGATTCCAAAGAAACGAAACATAAATAATAATCAAATAACAATAACAAAAATTGAATTCAATCGGTGCAAAAATAAAAACGTGCCCGTCATCGGACAATTCATTATCACTGTTTTGGTAGCCACTGTCGATCGGCATGCCAATAATGATTGTGTGCGCTTGATTTATGTTTTTTTTTTTTGAAAATTCAAGGCCGAATTGAGTGCTCAGTTTAATGTTTAAATCCCGATTTGACGCTCAATCAAACGGGAAATTTCATGGATTTCCCAATGCATATTTCTACAATTTCCAAAACTTAAGAATAAATAAATTGAATAAACGAAACTCACCAATTGATCTTCAGCTCTGATGGTATAAATTTCCGGGAATTGAATTCCATGATTTGTGGCTTCGTTGGTTTTCATTTTGCTGGTATTTCTTTGTTTTCTCTCTCTCTCTCTCTCTGACAAATATTTAGAAAACTTTCACAATTTCTCAGACACTAAAATGATCAAATTCGAGGATGGAAAAATTCACCAAACTAAACCAACCAACCACTGATAACAGAATGAATCATTTGCGTTCACTGTGTGTTTTTTCATACTCGTATTTGATATTTATGCTTTGCATAAGCTGTAATAATGGGAATATAATGACGAAAAAAATTAAATTAAGAATGAATTTTCGAATTCGTTGATGACACTATTGTTTCGGTACAATCAACCGACCGACCGACCGACCGACCGTGCGACTGTTTCACCTTTCCATCAATCTCTAGTTAACCGAGTGTGCAAATGAAATTCTTTTGTTCTTTGGGAACATTGATTAGATAAAATTGTTCAGTTTAAAGTAGGAAAAAGGAAGAATAAAAAAACCGAGAATTCTTGTTTATAGCACAATAAAACACCTTTAAATAACACCAGATATGATAAAAGTACAAAAATAAATGTCAAAACTATTATTTTCCCATCATAATTGAAATCTGAATGATGATTAGCAATTTAAATCGTTTCTCCATTTTTTTTTTGGTTTTTTTTTGAATTTCAAATTTTTACTATTTTTGGAATGTTGCATATGACGAAAAGTGTCAATGAAAATGCGTTTATGCAGTCGAAGCAGGCAAAATAAACTGACTAAACTGACTGGACTTGAAGCACAACGATATTGTAATTTGTCTGTTGCCTGCAAATTTTATCGTTGCAATTTTGAACGAATTGTGTGCATTTATTTGTTATTATGGGTTTTCGATTGATTCAAGAAAAATAGTTTTATGGTTAGGTGGCCCAGTAGCCAGTAGCCAGTAGTCACCAATATGTAAAGCACACAAAACACACAGAGAACATAACACAAGTGGCTAAACTTAAAGATATATTGTTTAATATAAATTGTGCAATATACAATGCTCATTCGGTACCAAGTCAGTTGACAACGAAATACCAAATTCCAAATAACGACAGAATTACAAAAAAAAAAAAAACCTAAATAATAATAATAACATAATATAAAATGCAAACAGCAAACAATTTGCAATATTATTTTGTCTCATTTCTCTTTCTCTCTCTCTCTTTCTTTCTCTTTTTGGTCGCATTGATCACCAAGATCCGAAACGAAGAAAAGCACATTGAAATAAAATGTTCAACGACACACAACTGTTTTTATTTCCATTTCATTTTATTTTCATATTCGCAGGTGTGTGCACGATTGTATGACGCTTGACGGATATCAATAAGAATGTGTAATCTCGTATAGAACAGATTCGGTCTCTCAATAAAATGATCACTGCCAACCATTTTCGTTACGCATCAATGCATTTATTGTTGTTGATTTGATGACGATCACCGATTGATCACCAACAGTTTTATTCATTTTGCATGTGAGTTTTTTCTTTCTGTTGATTTTGCTTTTTATGCCATTAACATCGATGTCCAACGGTGATGTGCAAAATGGATTTGGATCATCATTTCACTAGACTGTTCAAAAAAAAAGGAAGAAAAAATTTGGTTTAAATGATCATTTTGCTGATATATTCTCTCCGCTCCAGAAAATACATTCAAGCATGGGATGCAATGAGTCATTCTGCTTGTATGCACTTTTTTTTTGACCGTTGAATCACAATCAAAATTCAATCACGGCTGTCATTGGAATTGTACACATAACCGGTTGCCTCATAAATTTAATGATATTATTAGTCACTGATATCAATGGCAATGGCTTATCGGAAGGTACAGAAATGGTTAATTTTTTTTTCGATTATGTTTGCAATTCATGGATTCATCAATTTTCCATTTCGATTGTTTTAACAACGAGCATGTTTGATTGTTCTTGAGAATGGCTAGTCTAAACACCATAATTTGTATCGATCGATTGATTGTTGTTCGTTTTGGTTGTTGTGATTATAATATGGATTTCATTTGATTGCAAATTGATCATGGCGACGATATCAATTTCATGCCGCATGATCGCTTTCTCTTGGAATCGAAGACTAAAATGAATGTTTATTTGGAATTGTTTTCAATCGAATTATAATGTATTCTGATATTGATTTTGTTCTTCGAAATGAAATGTTATTCGAAATATTGTACAATTCAACAGCCAACGCAGTCTGATGTGCAGTTTCTGAAATGTTTGCATTAAAATCAGTTCCATTTCTCAGGAATTTCCCAATGAAACAATGTAAAAATGAAATTAGACCCATCAGACGAACGAAATTAAAAAATACACAAATATTTCCAAACGACAATTACTTAAAATTTATTATGAAACTTTTACTCTTACAAATGAAATATTCTTTTTTTTTAAGTTAATAATTTACATCACATTCGAATAAAAACCATATATTAATCGATAAAATATATTATGTTTCCTTATCTTTATTAACATATTCAACGCATCTGGATGGATCGGTTGGAAAATATTCCTGACATTTGGTCATCAATCGTTTTAATCCTTGAATATATTTTCGTTGTGTTTCATCATTCATTACATGGGCGACATTTTTTGAGAAAATCTTTTCCCGTCCAGTACGTGCATGAATGCCAACCATTGTAACACCAATTGGCCACGGTGCATTACCAATAGCCATCTGTAAATATGAATCGCTGGCTTTAATATAATTTCGTGCCAATAAACGTTTAACTATTTCCGTTAAACTGTCCAAAATGTCATCGGGTATCGATCGTGATTTTAATTTTCGTAGCAATGGTTTCATATAACGATTGGTTTGATTGTATATGACCTTGGCAAGCATAACATTTGTCGTATGAATTTGTTTTTGTGAATTTACTTGAGCATTCCATAATTTAAGCAAAAATTCCAATAACGTTCGAATCACCAAACGACGGATTACTTCGGCGCGCGGTAGTTCCTTTTGTTCCGAATTCATGTTTGATGACGATTCTGTTACAAAATTAAGCAATTGTCTCATTATTTGAAATCGTAAATAGTTCGAAAATGCACGGGATAAATACCTAAATTTGAATTTTTCTCTGGAGTTGTTTCCGTTTCGCAGCGATTCCCCTGTTCAGCCAACTGTTGTTCTCTTTGCTGGGCCAAAAGATCACCACGTCGAAAGTATTTCTTGTTGGGTCCCTGTGAAAGGAAATTATGAAATGTAGCATTCAAAAATGGTTAGTCAGTGGATCTCCAAATTTGTCGTTGACTTACCACAAGATTCTTCTCTTCAAGAAGTTTTCTTTTCTTTTTTTCAATTTCTTCTTTTAATTTCGCTAAAGGATCCATTTTCAAACCAAAACTTCAAAATGATTTTGCTTTTATTGAGTTTGTTTACGATTGGACACGAATTCAACACTTATAATGCGATTGTATTTTTTTAAACGTCAAAAAACGTATATCTCGTTCGATTGACTTGAAGTTGGCTCCATTTTTTTTTGCTATCATATCAGCTGTCAAACATTAGATAATACAAATTAATTTCAATAAACAACACTTCGAGGTTTGTATTACGTTGAAAATAGATTATTTTCACATTGAAATTAAATGCCTAAATTAATTTTTGTGCTTTTCTCTCTTTTGCATCCATTGAATATCGTAATCAGTGAATAATAGCACTATATGAAATAATGCCTGGATCAAAAGAGCGTTCAGTTCTTGCGACAATTTTTAGAAATTTCCTTAATTCGTTTCGGCCTTCTCAACGGGTCAGTGGAAACTTCATCGGTGAAGATTATTATGGTAATAAATTTTATGAAAGACCAGCTCAACCAGAGCTCGGTAAGCGAAATCCTGAACGATGGTTTGAGCCTAAAGGACATAATTTATACAATTTTGACAATGAAATGACAGCAGAGTGGGAATCATGGCTACGAAAAAGACGGTAAATTATCTCATTGAATTTATAATTAAAAAGTTATTTTGTTTTATTTTGTTGTTTAACTGTATCTAAATCTATCCCATATAAAGAGTCGATCCACCAACTGAAGAGGAACTGCGTAAAAATTTGGCAATTGCTCAAATGAAAAAAACAAATGCGGCCGAACTGGATGAGAAATTTAAAACTAAGAAAGATATAGACATACCACAAGTCCAAATAAAAGGCGGAGATTTTCCCAAATATGAAATGTACGAGACGACCGCAGGGCAGGCAAAAAAAGAATGATTCAATTTTTTTCTCGGAACTTTTGTTGTTTTGAAGTTTGTCTTTGTCCAAAGATAATAAATAAAAACTAAAAATCCACATTATTCATTCCTTCGGAATGTAAATTGTTTATTGAGCCGAGCATTGAACATGAAGAGATATTGCGATTGTAATGATCCACTTTGTGATGATGGTTATGACAAAGGATAAGAATAAAAATAATGAATTACGTTAAAGATATCGAAAGCGATCCAATTAGAAGAAAAAGAGAAATTTTTTAGATTTTCATAAAAGAAAAAAAAACGCTTTGGTCTTTGAATCTATTTTGTTTCCAATGTTTGTTTGTTTTCTTTTCGGTGACACATCGAAACAGCTATTCTATAAGTAAAGAATAAAAATGAGAAATTCTGATTGCTTAATAACGAAAACTTTCAGACATTTATTCTTAATTTTTATTGCAATTATTTCCATTCATCCCCAAAAGATGATGACTTCCCTAATCAGGTATTATGGAATGTTTAAGGATTTCCAAATGATACTTTATGATTTGAAAGCCACCAAATGTGCTCTCCACTAAGCCTAAATCCAGATTTTAGTGAATTTTAAGAGATCCATTGGAATCGATTGGAATAATTCTCTTAACATTTGACAATTTTCCATTTTTCTTCATTTCGTCTTCATCCTTTGATTTGAATCATTCCATCTCTTGTTTGAGGTGTTCTTCATCTTCCGTTTTTCCGAAAACTTTGATGATTCACGACTTCCTAAGTACGCAATAATAATCGATTCGAATAAAATTTGTAAACAATTTCTATTTTTACATTGAATACATAATGGTTTTCAATTTGAAGCGCCTTAAATGTATTCAAAATTATGGAATTTAATTTGACTATTAATTCGTTATGTGTGTAGTGCCGTGGAAAATTGAATGATACCCCAATACTAACTAGGCTTCTAGTATGAATTTTGAATATATATGAAATGTTTTCATCAGTATGAGAAAAGACGAAAGTAAAACTTTATGGAATTTAATGTGGAGCCTTATTTCATGTAGATATTTTTAATTATTTTGCTGATGACACGTGTAAAGAATTGAGAGTCAAATGAATTTCCATATCAATTCATACATTCGATTATTATTGCGCATTTTAAAAGCCGTGAATCATCAGAAATTTTCTGAAAAAAGGAAGAAGTGAAGAACAATCTCAATAACGAGATGGAACGATTCAAATTAATGAAAGAAATGTCAGTCAGAATTCGATGGTATCGAATTCAAAAATATGCACCAGAATGATGGTACAAAACTCTAATGTGTCTTTAAAGTAGCCGAATGAAAAACGTCAAAGAGCATTCAAAACTCTTATAAAATTTCATAATTATAAGAAAATTCTGACACAATCTTTTTAGATCTCCAAAAAAGAAAGAAATAGACAGAGAATGAAACAAAATAATATTGCAACTCGTCTTTCTTCAAATTTAGACCATTTGAAATGTCCTGTGCTGTAGATGTGCAAAATTATATATTTTATTTTTTTTTTCTCTCTCAATTATTTGATGGAATCATTTAATTTTTAAATAATCGAATCGAATGAAACTTGGTAGACAAAATGTCTATTTTTACATTGAATTTAAAAATTGTTTTCAATTCGAAGCATCTCAAATGTATTATGGTTATTATGGAATTCCATTTGACTTTCAATTCATTGCACGCGTGTATCAGCAGAATAAGATAAATTATCTACGTCTTAATTTCATGCTAAATTCTATAAGGGTTTACTTTTGTCTTTTTCTGTACTCGTGAAAACGTTTCATATTTCATATATTCAAAAATTCAAACTAGAAGCCTAGTTGGTATTGGGGTATCATTCAATTGTCACGGCACTACACACGTGCTGATGAATTGGTAGTCAAATTAAATTCCATAATTTTGAATACATTTGGGAGCGCTTCGATTCGACAAACATTTTCTATTTGTAATGTAAAAATAGATGTTTTTTTTTTTCTTCAAGTTTTATTCGATTCATTTTGAATTCACAAAATACACTAATACAAATGAATAAATTCAAAATGAAAACGATACAGATAAAAACAACAACAGTTTATGGATAATAAATACACTATCCAGTATTGGTCCTATTCGATAAATATTCCAAAATATAGTTTGCATGATTAAAAATTGAATATTTTTTTTTCATTCTCAATTTTATTTGTCATTTTCCGACAAATATTTATCATTATTCATTCATTTCATTCAAAATAGCCATTTTATCCATCACTGGCACTATCGAATACACAAGCACTTAAGACATCTTACTTCAATGTGTGCTCAACAAAATTCAAAATTGTTTCGGAATAAATTACGAATTTACCCTTTTCAAATGAATGTATTATAAGAAGATTGTTTGTGCAAAATGTAATTTACTTTACATTGAGTGTACATTTTTAATAATTTTACTGATACACGCACGAATGAAATTCGATTATTTTAAAACAGATGTTGTTTTCCAAAATTTTATTCGATTCGATTATAATTGAGTACTATAAAAGTCGAATGTCTGCAATCAAATAATTCAGTTGAATAAAAATAAAAAAACAAATATCAAAGTGATTCTAATATTTGGTGATGTGGTCCGTGTTGAAAATTTATTTGGGTCTTGGCCTATTAACAATTTATGTAAGTTGAATGGAAATTATTCCCTTTTTCAATTTTAATGCCAAAATGTTTCTAACAAACAAATTATTATACTTTGGAAGAAGGTTCATGGTTATGATCGTGGAACCATACAGAAGGCATGGCATGAAGATCAATTAATTGATGGAATTTTTCAGCCACTCGATGGTGAAACAATTATAGACGGCGGTTTCAGTCTATTTTTCGCCGGTATTATTAAAATTTTATTCTAACGAAAAACCGAACATAAATCAAATCTCTTATTTTCTAATTTTGATCAATTTTTTCTTAATTTAATAATCGGATGAACAGGCGTGAATCTGTGTCATAAAAATTTCGTGTCATTGAAAATTTCCTTTGACAAAGAGGACGGTTTACATGAATATAAGATGTACAGTTACTTGAAGGCCAAAAAGAGGGGAGTAGAAGTGCCTGAACTTGAACAATATGGAATATCAGCCATTTATTATTTCAATCAACATATAGTTGGTAGTCTAACCGCTTTATCTCTTTTCGAATGTAATCTTTATCAAAAGAAAACCGAACCAAAATTCCAATTTGTGACAAATGATTATCTCATTTTGTTCAGAAACTTTGTAAGTGCCACGTATCCATGGATTCGCATCTATTCGCCTTCCAACAACAACTCAAATAATAATTTTTTTTGCCGGTTGACATTTTTATTTTCGATAACAGGTGCGCCAAATAAAATATGTGCATAGCTGTGGAATTCTGCATGGTAACGTAAATCCGTACAACATTATGCTAAGAAAAGGTCGATCATTTTTGACTGACTTTAGTCAGAGTTCAATAATGATTACACTGGATCCATTCGCTGATTGGAAAAATTTTATATTGACAATGGCACTGATTGTGAATGATGACAGGACTTGTCTTCAAAAGATATCCGCAATTCATAATGCCGCGTATAAAAAGTTAATGCTAGACACTGTAGACCTTGGCGTTCCTCATGTATGTATTTATTTATTCCGAAATCCTATTTGCACTTAATTTGAGCATGTTTGTTGTTTTTTTTTTTTTGTTTACAGAAATTATTCATAGATCAAACCATTGAAAACATCAAATGTGACACATTGAAAGCGGTTATGGTTAAATTTGCCACAGAAGCATACAAAAGAGATGGTTCACTTCCTAATTACGATGTTCTTGATGGATTTATCACGAGTATGATCGGAGACGATGAACGTTCTGCACTTTTTTCTTGGCTAAAGGACGATGCGACTGCGATCAAGGATTTGCAAGTAAATCGACCAAAAACTGCAAAAGAAATTGGGAACCCAAAAGCCGTACTTAAGAATGGAGTTTCTACGGGACCGAGTGACAAATTTTTGGAAGAAGAGAAAACAAAAATGGCGAAAAAAGGCAACCAAAAATAGAGAAAGTTTTAAAAAAGAAATAGACGAAAAATTATTTGAATTTTTGACAGAGAAAACGAGAAAGGTTAAATTGTACGATGAGGAAGCTAAAATAAGGGATAGAAAAATGTTTGAATCATCATCCAAATAGGTGTAATTTTGGCTCTTGTTTATACAAACCAACAAAATCTTCTAATTGAAATTTTAGAAGATTATGTATTTTTTTTTCTCCATTTGTATTTGTCCAAATATAATAAATGAATGCGAAAAAAAATACACATACACATATTTTTTGTTTCTCTTGGAGAATATTACTTTGACTTTCTCCATGCACAAAGCTTAATGAAATATTTTGAATCCCGTTGAACCAAAGAAACTTCACGATACCGTAAATTATTTGGGCATAAACGGTACTGGTGGCGCCCCTCATTTCGATGTCACTGAGACACTTGTCTGCTTTAAAAAAGCGTAAATTTGGCCATTTTCGATGAATTGTTAAGTAAAGCCAGTAAAGTTAGAAAGTTAGTTTATTTGCAAATGAGTGTCTCAGTGATATTCAAATGAAGGGCGCCACCGGTACCTATTTTGTCTAAAATAATTTATACACATTTTATATGGCTGTAATGGCTGCAAGTTCCATTTGTATGTGACACAAATACTGGACCTGCTACCATGTTAGCCCGATAATAATAGAATTTCAATAAAACTTTCGAAAATATAAATAATTTAACGACAAAATCTGAAAGGAAATACATTCTTGAGGCCATTGAATCAAAAATGAATCGCTGAACTGATGTAAAATTGAAAATGACGAAAGTTTCAATTGAACAAAGCAAATAAGGCCCATTTTCCAGAACTTTCGACCGACAACACTATTATTCGATTACAAATTTAACGATAGAATGGGGGACACCAATACCCGTCTTTTGACTATCATTATTATAGTCTATAGATAATAAAATAAATTGAAGTCAAAGCGGGAACAGACTTTAAGCGCCATCTACACATATTTTCCATATAACTAATTTTGCATCTGATGCAATTTCAAAATTGTATGACGAAATTCAATCCAATTTGAAATATTTTATTTCTTTTTTTCTTTTTTTTAGTTTTTTTTTTCCAATTATACTAACCAATGTACAACATTACAAAAAATGTTCACAATGTTAACACAAACGTTAAATATAAAAAGTATTTCGTTTAATGGCATACGCTTCTCGATTTTGTTTTTGTAATTCGGCATATGTTATGTATTTTGGTTGACTAGTTTGATCTCTTTGAAAATAATTCGTCCATCGAAAGTCACTTTCATCAAGATTCAAATAATGTGGCTGCAATAAAATTCGAAATGTGCTCAGTTTCCAGTTAAAAAAAAAATGATTATTATCATTAATTTTTTTCATACCTTTTCGAAATGTTTAACAGGAGTCTGATTGGATTCATATCTAGATGATTCCGAATCGATAGGTTGAAATTGGAGAATTTTTCGAAGCTCATCATATCGGCATGTCAAATAGAATAGGGCTAATTTATCATAATAACGATTTTTAATACCAACCGATGCACCACATACACCAACTCCCATGCATAGCATATTTTTAAATACAATTCCCTTCAATCCTCGACTCTAATTCCATCACGAAACACACACACACACACGTAGACAAGAAAAAAAGATTAACAAATTAAAATCAATGTTGATCGCCACGCGACTATTCGGAATTCGAAATGTATTCGATTAAATTATTATTCAACTCACTCTCAAAATCCCATGTCGAATAGCGTAATAAATAGTTATGCTCAATGTGACCGTAATTGGAACGGCACGACGAACAATTGATTCATTACAAACATCTTGAAATAGTTTCATCTCTTTGTGCTCATTCTGAAAATTGGAACAGAAAAAAAATGAATAAAATAAATTTCAACAACAACTGCCATCAAATTTCGAAAAAAAAAATTGGCGGAATCGTACATAAAATTTGCTTCGTAATGCTTGCACAACTGAAAAACTGTCATTTTTCTGATCCATAAGACACGGCACTCAAAATATGCTTCCCTAAAAATAATAATCCTTTTGCCTATCAGGATTTCCAATTGAAAGGGAAAGTTGCGTTTTGTTTATTTGACTACAAAGTGAACTGCATGTGTGTGTCAGTTCCTTATGCAAGTGCAGCGCGTACTACCATGTGAATGACAATTATCCCTGAATGTATAATTATGATGTGATCAAATCCAATGTGCAAAAAAAAAAACAAGAAGAAGAATAAATACTTTTGACAAATGTGAGCATAAAAAATACAGGCTGCCAACTGTCATAATGTTAAATTACTTAAAATAAACACACCGAAAATACTTAACAAAAGACAAAATAAATTTGACAGTTCGCCCAATAATGAACAGCATTATTCGGAAAAGCATCGTAAATGAGTGTTAATCCAAAAGTAGCAGATAGAAAAAAACGCACATAGATTACCAATTTTTTTTCGCTACCGAAAGAAAAGAAAAAACACAAACGAAACAAAGTTATTTATGAATTTTTTCGTGCACATCATAAAGTTTCAGTTTTTAAGGTGTTCTTTTCGTTAGCGATCGATTTCGTTTAATGATATTTATTTAAAGGCTAAAAGCATACACACACACACACACACACAAACACAGATTATGGAAATACATACGGGAAATTTGTTATTAAACGAAAATGAAACAAAAAAACCCGTCGCACACAATCCACTGGAACAATTCGTTTTGTTGGCCAAAGGTACAAAAGGTGCTGCATGCACAGATTTAATTAAAACGGTGCTCGAAGCGCCCGGTGTTTATGTATTTTCAGAATTGTTGGCCCAACCAAATATCATCGAGGTAAAATATTTTTGAATAAGAAGAAGAAGAAGAAAAAAAAGAAAACAAGTCGCCAACACATAACCAAATTCTTTTTTCAATTTAAAATTTTTGTTATAACTTTTTGGTTTGTTTGGGGGGTTTTTTTTTGCTTTCTTTTTTCAGTTGGAAAATACGTCACATGCCAACTATTTGAATACATTGGATTTGTTTGCATTTGGCACATATCGACAATATTTGGAAAATAAAAGCATTTTGATCGAATTGACGGATGTCATGAAGAAAAAATTAAAACATTTAACCATTGTTACGATGGCAATTAGTGATAAATGTATTGCATATAGCAATTTATTGGAACAATTGGATATTGGATGCGTACGAGAATTGGAAGATTTAATTATTGAATCGATTTATGCAGGTGAGCATCCATTTGAAATGAATTTATCCCATTGTTGATTTCAATCCAAATTTGTGAAAAATTTGTTTTGTTTTTGTTTTTGTTTTTTTCCTTTTGAATAGACATCATTCATGGGAAACTAGATCAGAAAAATAAACAATTAGAAGTTGATTGGAGCATTGGTCGTGACATTCGGCCGGAAGATATAAAAAAAATTTCGGCCACATTACAAGAATGGTGTGATTCATGTGAATCGGTTTTGCATACCATTGAAAATCAAATCGATCGTGCCAATTCAGCAAAAGCGATGCGTCTCAAACATACCGAAGATTTGGATGCAGAGGTTTGTGTCAATTTCCATAAGAAAAATTCAATTTGTTGAATAAGAGAGATCGTCATGTGTTCGTTTTTTGTTTTTGTTTTTTTTTTTGAAATTACAGATTACAAATTTGAAGAAAACATTAAAAACACATATGACGGACATCGATGAAGATTATGCCATGGATTATAAAGAATCGACAACATCAACCACAACCGCATCCACAACGCCCGATTCACGCATTAAAAAGAATAAAAAAATTATGAAACAATCGGCCGGTGGTAAGTCATGGTTTAAATTTTGAGATGAATCATCAACAACCAAAGAACAAATTAGACAAATCGAACAAATTTATCATGTGTGCCGCCATATTTTCATAATTTAAACGAATCGACACAAACACACACACACACACATAGAAACACACAGGCTCCGGACTCCTGGTCGGACAAAAACCAAACAAAATGGAATAAAAAGAAAGATTAGAAGGCATCGCTTTAAGCAGTTTGAAAATCTCAAAAATTGAAATGATAAAGTCAGAGTCACAGTCACAACACACAAATTAGATACAAATTCGCTCTTTCAGTCCTTTAAACAATTTTGTAAATGCTCTTAAAATAATTATTATTGCACACCATCTGTGTCAATGACTTGGATCGAAATTTTATTGCTGGAAATTTGTTTTCTTCTTCTTTTATTTTGTATTTTAAACGTCGTTTTCTTTTTTCATTTTCGGATTTTGAAATTTATTTTTTGGTTCATTTATCACTGGGTTGGGTTGGGTTGGATTAAGTCTGACCGCACTCCTGCAGTAAATTTTATATTCCTTTTTTCTTAATTTTTTCCAATATATTTTTGTTTTTTTTTTCATTTTCTTTTTCGGATCATTCGAAATCATCATCTTAGGAAGCGGCATGAAATTCCATCGATGAAATCGCTTTCAACTCATTTTGAAAATTAATTTTTGAAATTGAAAAAAAAAAACAAACAAACAAACTACAATAACTACAACAAGAACAACAACAACAACAACACAAATATTATAATTTTTTTTTTTCCTCCGTTCCGTTATCCGGTCGAAAATAAGCAACAACAATCAATAAATATTGATACAAATCAAGCAAATGTTAAGCAATATACGCAAAAGAGTAAATGAAAAAAAAAAATCGAAAATATTTCCGTGAGCCCAAAACAAATTTGCTAACCATATTTTATGAGAAAAAAAAAAGAAAGAAACAACAACAAAAACATCAACCAAATACAAATGAAAAAAATTTGAAATATCTTTCCTTGTCTATGTGTTCATTTAAAATTTTTATTTCATTTTCTTCATCTAACATCGGTCTGACTAATGACATTAAATATAATAATAAGCAATTCCCTCTATTCAGTCCATATGTCACCGTATTGATTTTTATTTCCATATGAGGAATTTGTTCGCAAATTGGCACGACGTCGATCATTATCAGCAAATGGATGCCGCTCATCATATTCAGATGGATCTCTGATCCCAGGAACCGGTTGTGCCGGAGCGATTGGAGTCTCAATATCGGCGGCAATTGGTGGTGCTGCCGATGGTGCTTGTAGTCGTCCATAACTTCAAAACGAACAAAAAATCAAAAAAAAATTTTTTACGGATAAGTAAATCATAGTCAGATTGAATAGACAGACTAACCTAGGGCCTGGTGCTGCAAAACGATGACTCCTATTAAAATCGTCTCGATTTTTCTGGCGCAATTCATCATAAGAAACGAAATTTTTGCGAGTTGGTATATTTAAGTCTTCATTGAGATCATTGGTCCCTTCTCGGGTTGGAACATAATGTTCGTCAACATTATCGTTTGGATGATTTATGTCCAAATTAAGGGAACTCGGCTGCAAAAAAAAAAAAAGAAGAAAATGGTCATAAATTTATTATTGATTTTATTGGGCGAAAAAATTCCGAAATGTAACTGAAAATTACTTGGCTAAAATCATCGGTTTGAAGTGGAGCCAATGTTAATGCGGTGGCAAAACCAGCATCCGTTGCATACGATTCCTCAGTTAGGGATGGATTATATTTTCGTGATTTCATTCGAAGCATTTGAGCCAAACGAGAATTTGGCAATTCCATAATCCGTTCTTGGCATATTTTCATATAACTCAATCGTCCAATTATGTAGCCCAAAACGGATGCACCAATTATTTTTGGCCATGCACCATATTTTCCAGTCTGCGACGCAAAAAAAAAAACAACCAAACATTTCAACATTTCATTGCGGGATCTAAATGAAAAATTACGAAAAAAAAAAAAAGAACGAAAAAATTTTGCCAGAATATTTACTTTGATCATTCCTTTTTGGATGCCCCAAAATGTTCCAAAGCCCAAACCAAATCCAATGGGAAGTGACCGTTTCAATAATGAATCAATTTCACACTGTTTAATAACGCTCAATTCTTCTGGTGAAAATCTGTAATTCTACGTCAGCCGAAAATAAGAAAATTGTGCGGGGGAACAAAATGGAGTATATCAATGAAAATCAAATTGAATTCAAAAAAAAAAATGGAAAAAAAAATGAAATTAATGTGCCTACAATGAACTCTTGCATTTGTTGTTGTCTTGGATCCATTGGCTGTTGTTGCTGTTGTCCTGATGAATTAAATGGACCCGGCTGAATTGAGCCATAATTTTGTGGATATGCACCTGGTTGACCAGATTGATTGATTCGACCATCATTCGGTGGATAATTCGACATTTTTCATAAAACACAATACAATTTCGATACCAGACGGAATGACTTTAGCACCGAAAAAGTTAAATCGCAATTGAATAATATATATAATTCGTTTACAGGTTAGAAACACCAACGAATCAAATGTCATTGAAATTCTCTTTTATACACATTGTATTTATTTGTCTGTCAGATATACTAAATACTTGAGCAGGCACATCTGTCAAATACTAAATACTACTAAACGGCTAAGTATTTCGTTTTTTTTTTTCGTCTGGAATATTGCATTTTGAGTCTATTGAATACATGAGCACTGAGCACGAATGGAAAATCTTTGGTTAGAAAATTTATGACATTAAATGTCAATGTGATGGAGCAGTCAATGTCGTCCGCACCATCCGCACACATTGTTATTCAATCAAGTTCAATCGGAACATTGGCCCGCTAAAAATCACCAAATTCATCCACTAAATTAAAAAAAAATGAAAAGATTGTTATCTTGGAAATATGTGTCATCAACAGTATTGGATCAAGTGCGATATGTATCATCAAAAACAAATGCGGTAACAAAAATCCATCGGCAAATCTATTGCCGAATGTATCCAACATTACTTGTACAACCGGACGGATCAACTATAAATATTCGCTATCATGAACCACGGAAAATTATTCGCGTAAGTAAATCTGAGTCTGAGACTCATTTGGTCGCAGTCAATGAATTTCTTTTTTCTTTTCTTTTCTCTTTTTTTTGTCCATTTAGCTGCCATTCGATATATCGACATTAACCGAAGCAGAACGCAAGAAAAGATTAGAGGCTCGCAAACCCAGAGCTGCGGTCAAAGTTGAAGATGATTTTGAAGATTCATTCGATCGAAAAAAATATTTACGTTATGTTAAGAAGTAGCTTAGTCGAAGATCGAAATGACAATTGTTTAAAGTGACATAAAACCCAAAAAGAAATAAAACGTCAAAACAACTATCTTGAATGTTATTCTGTTTTTTTTTCGTTGTTGTCTTATTTTATCATCAAAAATTGATCCTAACATTAAATATAAATTGTATAATGTACATGGGTGGGTTGAGAGCATTGATGGTTAATGAAAACTCTTCGAATACTGAATTCAGCTAGAAATTTCAACACTTTGCTGGTTTACGATTGGCTCTGTCTCCGCCGGATTAATACCTGGCTCTCCACTATTATTTCCATCAATAATCGCATATGGCTCATGGTTCCTAATTGGAAAAAAATAAGAACAAATTCGTTTGAAACATTTATTTGGGAGAGAGAAAAAAGAAACACTTCAAAATGAGCTTAAATGATGAATAGGTTTTTAAATCGCAATTGACAATGGCCGTGTTTTCTCCTGTCTTTTTCTTTTATGAAACTAAAATGAGACGTTTTGATGTCAACTTGATGGAGCTTTATATTGAAAGTGGCAGACAGGCGATTAACGTAAAATTTAACGAAAAAAGCCTTTTTCCGAAGAAACAACTCTTTACAAATCAATTCAATTGATTCGTAGTTTTCTTCGTTGAGCCTTATCAATTATTTAATCGAAAACAATGGATTTCAAATTCAATGAAAAGTCGAAATTTCGATGGCTTTTAGATTCATTTATATTTTTTTCATGATCAATAGAACTAAATCGCAAAAACTTAACAAATAAAATATTTTATTTTTCCAAATAACAATAAAATGAAAAAAAAAACCATAAAATAAAAGATCTCAATAGAAATTATGTATAAATTTTGAAGATTTTTGGTCCGGCACGAGCCATTGTCACACATTTTGAGCCAATTTTTCGTTTCTAATTGTTTTGCACCATTGAAATGATTTGTGAAATGAAATCGAAATGAAAAGTAGAAAAATGTTATTTGTGTTGGCAAAATGTTTTTTTGAGTTTTTTTTTTTTTTTTAGATTAATTTATAAAAGAAGTTGACGCTTGAGTTGATCGACGGCGATACGAACCTATAAAATACATAATGCTGCAACACGAATAATATGTCAAACATCACAGAAAATAGTCCCAGGCCAAATTTCGTTGGATCACCGAATATTGAATCCCAATCATCTTAAAAATAGAAAAAAAAACAAAATCTCAATTATAATGATTTGGAAAGTCTGATGGAATGTGTTCGATTACCATAGTTATAAGCATTGAGCATCATTTGTAGCATGCTTAACCATCCGCCGGTAAAATCAAGCAAAACATTTCCAATGCTCCATCCAATGGTACTTTTTCGTTTATAATTCATATAGGCCTATCGAAATGAATGCCATTCATTAATTATTATCGATCCAGCAAAATGGCTCACGGAATGGAAAAAGGCTCAAATTACCTGTGGCATATATTTGATAAGAGTAATGCTTAATTTAATATAGCTACAAACATAAAGAAAATCAAGCCAATGCATAACACAACTTGATGCTAAAACGGCAACCACCACAAAACAGGCTACAAACAATCCAAACAATGTACGTCCAACATATGACATTCGTTGATCGCCTCTCTGTCAACGAAAAAAACATACAAATCAATCATTACATGTTTTGATTTGGATTTGAATTTAAATTTGAAATTTCTACTAACATCATACAAAAAACATTGAACAATTGTGATAAGAGTTGCAAATACTGCATGACCGGCAAAAAAAACATCATTCAATTGAACTGGATTCAAACCACGTGGATAACGTCGTGAATATTCCGATTGAATTTCCGGACTAAAATATAATCCAATATTGAATACGCTGTACAGCAAAAAACCCAAAACATTCAATGCTAAAAAATCAAAATTCAATCCGATAACACTTTTTCGACGAAAATTCGTAAAAATTTGTGGATAAAATGAGATCGACCACGCAATAAAGTATAACCATCCGATAATACTGGATATTTGAATTAAAATTGGTGATATTGCGACAACCACACGCAGAAATACATTGCTTATGCTGAAAAATAAAAAAATCCAATTAAAATATTCCGTTTGATTGACACAGAAACCCCTAATGTGTGTGTTCCATACTCAATGGCATCCTTTGGTGAAACGGTAGCCGTTATTTCCACATGACCCGGTGATTTGCCATAAATTATAGCCGTTTGATTTTGTTCAGTTGCAATTGGATTGAATGTTATGGTATTTGGAACGACTTGAACAACTTGATCATGTTGAACTTGAAATGTTATATTCACAGATTGGTCAATTTGACCGCTATGTAATGATAAAAGAAAGTAAACGATATAATCGAAAATAAATTTCAAAATAAAAAAATTCTCCGAATTTTTAATGGAATTTGATTGCAATGGTTATGATTGCAATCACTTCAAACTTACTTTAACTGAACGAAAACGTATTCGGTTTCTTTGATAATAATTAATAAATCATTTGTTGATATTGTTACATTTGCACCATTTTTTGATTGACCATTAACAACTCCATTGTCTATATTTATTTACGGGGCAAATGTGCGTGTTACAAAATTATAACAATTTTTTTCAAAAATAAACAAACAAATAAATAACGGCCACTTACGGTAAATTAATACTGTTAACGCTAATGATATGAACATGAAACGATCCATAATTGACCCAATTCCTGAATCTCTGGAAATTCCCGAGAGAAAATGAAAAGAAGAAGAAGACAAAAATATAGAATTAGAAATGGGAAACTCAAGTATCCCGTTTGATGAGAATTTCTTGGAAAATGAATTCCTTTTTTCCTGATGAGACAGCGACGATCGAAAAATCACATTGAATTCTGAAACAATTCAAAGTGCAATGACTTAATGCATCAATTCATCAAATGAAATTGCTTTCAATAGCCAAACATTTTCAAAAATAGAATAAACACATGATAGGGTAGTGGAGGGGGGGGGGGAGGAACATTCTGTCTTATCATGTTCAATTGAATTGAATTCTATTACAAAATATTACAAAATTTTGATGATTCAAACTTTAACTTGTGACCCGATCCAAAACCGAACCGCCACTTATCAATTTGTTATTTATGTGTCTCTTATCTCTTGCCTACTTTGGGTTGTACAACGGATCGAATGAACGAGTAACCAACAATTTAACAGGATTATCAATCTAATGTTATCTATTGTGAATTTCCACCCCAAAAAAAAAAAAATCTAATAACACCCAAAAAGTGGTGTGTATCTGTTTTGAAATTCGGAAGGAAAAATAAAAAGAACGACAAAAAAAAAGACTATTCATTAATTTCGTAATCGTTGTTCAAACAATTAAATAAATTGCTATGTTTGTTTGCTAAAGGTGATACGATTATGGTCTCGTGTCTCACAAAACAAGGTAAATAATGGCATCGTATCAATAGCAATAGCACACACACACACTTGCGCATGCGATGAAAAAAAAAACATTTCAAAATTGAAATTTGATCGTGACATGATGTTTGTTGCCTTTCAGCACCAAAACCGACAATTTCGCATATGTGAAATGTGAATGACACATGGAACTAATATGTGTGGCTGTGTGGCATACGTTGGTGATGGTATGGCTTCATCACGAAAACCTATTTGTTTATTTAATTATTTTCGTTTTTTCCTTTACAAATTTTCTATTGCAAATTCAATACGGAAATGAACTAAATTTGAAGCAACAAACTGGGAAAAAATACTAAATTTATTTTCGATGATGGAACAACAGAGTCAGGCATCTAGCGATCAGTCGTTCATCAGTCATTATAATTATTTTTGAACAGATTCACACATATATTCGCGCGGCTTTTATTTCGATTATCACACAGTGCCATTAAATAAATGCAGTGGTTAACGAAAATAAAACAAATACATTGCCTCGCCGTTCATTCTAATTATAGATAGTGCACACGTGAATTGTAAATACACAATTTCTATAATACGACACTGAAATTCCAAAAAACCGAAACGAAATCTTCTTTTTCTTATCGCTGCTTTTTTTTTCTTTTCACTTTCGATTGGATTTTTATTAATTGTTTAGCAATCCAAATCGAAGGTGAATTATCATGCTATTGGGGCGGTAAACACTGGATTCGCAACTAATTTATTTTTGAAAAAAAATATAAATTCTGTTCGATTTGATTGACACAACCAACAGATAAATCAATTGTTCTCCTTCTTTTTTTTTTTTTTTTTGGTAAAAATTGATGTGTCACTTATCAGACGACTCAACGTTCAACATTCGGTTAATGAACAAATGCGATTTTCAAAAAAAAAAAATAATGATAATTATCTGTCATCATCGCGTTTCGATTTGCGTTCTTATCAATTTTGTAAAAAAATAAAATAATCCAATTTTGCGTCATTCGCCTGATTTTTCGAAATTTTTATTGTTTATTTATTGTTTGTTTGTTTGCGTTTTTTTTTTTCGAAAAAATAAAGAAAAAAAATTACGAAAACACTCGAAAACGTTCAAGTCATTCGAAATTAATGTCAACATTTGTATTAAAGCATTCAACGATAAATTTCAAAATGATTTTCTTTTTTTTTTCATCAATTTCCTTCCATTCCATCATTATAATGCGAATCTTTTTGAAAAAAAGTACAATTTTTATCAGTTTTTTGGTTTTGAGAATGAAAAAGAAACATCTATGGAAGTAAAAGAACGAACGAACGAGTATGCGATATCATGAACGAAACATTTAAATTGTTGCAGACGTTCGGTTTTTATTTTAGTTTTTTATTGTATTTTATTTACTTTGTATTGTCATCTTTTCTTTACAAGCCAATAAAAAAATGTTATCTGCAAATGGATGTGAATAAATTGGCAATAATCCATAAAAATTAAATCATTTCGGTGTAATTATTATTCTAGTCCGTTTCATTTCATCTTCTTAAGACAGTAAATTACCTAAACGAAACTGAATTTGGGCTTCTCCTGGATACAAGGGATTTCTTCTTATTAAATTGGAAAAATGTTTCAATCTCGTGTTTATTATTAATGGAAAATCGTTAAATGAAATCATTTTGACGCATTGCATACAACAAACTCATGCCAAATGACACTTATATTTTGTATTTATTCAAATTACAAGGCGATCGATCATTTTAAAGGCAAACGACCGTTGAGATCATTGTTTTGAATGCGAAATGCTTTTTACTTCATCTGAATCTCCTTCTCTTTTTCTCTTTCGTTTTTACGCGTTCCTTTGCGCTTTTAATAATTTCTGTTTATTTTCATCATTTTATTCGATGTGCGTATTTCGCCTGCACCAAATGGCATCGCCTGGTCTAGCAAAACAAACACCATATTTTTTTTTTTCTTCTCTTATTCCGAAAAAAAAACTCGTTTTATTTATCGATTCTCGTTTCTTTTTCAAAAAGCGGGTGACATTTTATCGTTTGGGCCACACACAATCGAAGATTCAAAAGAAATTCGAAAAAAATATTTGAACGAAATTTGAATTTGCGAATCAGGTGTTTTGTTTGATTGGGCCCCGTTTCTAAATGATATTTCGGCGATGCTTTTAGCATATCAATGAGATTTTTGATTGAGTTTGTGTGTGTGTGTTTTGCGAATTTGTCGTTAATTGGATCCCATTATGTTCCGGAGTAATAGAATATAAATTTATCAACGAAGCGGTTTGTTTCGAATTTTGAATTTAGTTTTTTTTTTTTTTTTTTTGATCGAATTTTAAGACCATAACAATATACTTCACAATTAGATGATCGACAATGGAAATGGTAACATTAATCATTGCCATTTATTTCACTTGTAATTTGAGAATAATTTAAAAAAAGAATGAAAAAATGAAAAAATAATCACGCAATTGTCGGAAATTATAATTTCCAACGAAGGTAGTCTGCCTTCAAATTCTACCGTTGACTACTGAAAATTGTGCAGGTGAAAAAACAAACTACAAATAATAACAATTATATAAATCAATGTCGAATCGGTGCCGATAAAAAAAAACTTATATCCAGAACGAATTCCAATAAATTTTATCGAAATTAAACAAATCAAAATTATTCAAATTGACTTGACGATGATGACTCTCTGGTTTGGTACATACTCGCGAGTAGCGTGCGCCAATCAATTTTATTTAATAAAATTAATCAATTTTATTTTTTGTGTGTATATTATGCTAAACAACAGAAGAAGAATGGAGAGAAGAAAAAAAAACGAAACAAATTTACCAATTAAATGAACCGCCTTTTTAAAATAATTCTTTTTTGAGCTTAAAGCCAGTTCTTTTGCAAATGAATGCTGATTACAAACTGAAACGAACAACTGAAACGGTTTGGCTTGAATGCCCCCCACAATATAATCATATCACACTGTAATATGGCATTTGTCGTCAGTATACAAACCATAAAGCGTTGCTTTTCAAAATTGTGACGCGCCAGGCCCCATCAAAACAGAGGGCAACAAAAAAAAAACAAATCAATCGTGTTTTTTCGTTGAAAAAGACACACACATTCGATCATGTATTTTATTCGAATAAAAATGTATTCCCAAATTAATAAATGGCCAAATGCGAAGCATCGAATTGACACTAAAAATAATTAATTATTATTTGTGATAGAAATTTGTATTTGTTTTTCTGTTTTGTTTGGGAATTGTTCCGCATTTTCAATTGTCATAAGCATTTATCGATGGTGTTGACATTGTCAAACATCACAAGAGTTTGGTTTATGGTAATACATGGTTTAAGGGGTCGTTCATTCTTTATGATATACATGTGTGGTGAGCTTGAATTGAAAACGGTCAACTCAAGACATCAAAATGAAAGTTATTGTTGTTTTTTTTTTTTTTTTGTGTCTCGTCGTTCTCTCGTGCATGTAGAATATGCACTTGACCATAACCGACCGGTAATAATGATTTATCAAGTTTTTGTGTTTTTCTTTTGGATATTTTCCTCTTCATTCGTTTTTGCCGAGAAAGTGACATGGTTCCATGTTGTACCTGCTGCTGTATGATGAACACTGAATATATACACACATATTATTTATTTATTTATTTTTTTTTCTTGTATGCATGCAATAACGGAAGTGTAACTCATCAAATCTGGATCGTGTTAATTGTAACAATCAATTCAGTCGTTCATTTTATTTTATGGACATTTTCAAAGAGTCGAGAACAATTTTTCGTTGACATCTTTCGCTGTAGACAAATTTTGGAATAACAATTATTTATTGTTTATTTATTAATTTTTTTTCGGCGGAATTGTGAACAGGATGTAATGACAGGTGGTAATTTAACAGCGATCAATGACAACAGCTGTTTCATCATTGTGAATTTTTGCGTCTCAGTTATCGATATGAATCAATCGAACATAAATTTGTCGCAAGATTCAAGAGATTGTGAAATTGCAACATTGAAAGATCATCAAAGGATTCGAAGAACTTATTTTTATAGCCTGGACATTTATTTAATTCTCACCTGATAATACTGTTTTATCTATTTTTTGTATATATCTGATCTTTGGGCGGCATTTGGCAGTGGCTATAGATTTTTGCTGATTTATAACCATAAAAATCACTCATCAAATGTTGCCAGCCATATTTTCAAATTTGCAATAACAATGCACAATTATTCAAAACACGATGCACAATTTAATTCAACAACAGTTCAAGGAATTCTAGTTTTGACACATCACTGGCACATACCATAACGTATACGAATTTCACAATTTTCTATTCCAATTTCATGCGGGCATTTTTCATCATTTCACAAAAACTTCTCTCTCTTCAATCAAACTCGTTATAATTGAATCAAATTCATTCCATCAATTCGCAATTCTCTTATCAATTTCCAATTTGAACAAAATCCAAAATAATGTCAATGACACACACTGAGACTGGGTTATTTGCATCCGAATAATATTAAATAGAAAAATCACAATGACAACGAATTATGAAACCGATTAATTCTTATCACTGAATGGCACTTTTTGAATTCTGTTTCAAACTTAATGGATTTTCAATCGATTCAAATGAATCCAAACACTTTGGTCACCCGAAAAATAAACAAAACAAATAGAGAATTCATTTATTTGATTTTTATTATTATTGATGAATTAATTCAATCGATTGAATTTCATCAAGTTAATCATCAATTACACCTTCCACCCGGAAAACAGTGCTGCATTTTGCAATTTCATAATAATAATAAATAAAGTTTCAGCCAAAATGAAAATGTTTATATTGTTCGGGAGATGACCAACTTCAGGTGAATCGATCAAAATTGTTCTAAAAACATAACCTACAAAAAAAACAAAATAAAAATAATTGTATACAAAATTATGATTAAATTCCGACAAACGGCAATTTTTTTAGGCAAAAATGTAATAATTATATCAAAACGTTCATTATTCAGTGATCGATTCATACATCTAAAGGGATTTATAACATTGAGACTGAATCAAAAATTGCCAAAAAGTGAAATTGAATTTAAGCATGAAATTCAAAATGCAACGATACCAACATTATTGAATTCAACAAAATTATGGACATTAACAGCCACCAGTAAACCCGGTCACATTGAACTTTTACACCAAAGTTTAAATCGACTTCATGCGAATTGTTCCGAAATTCAGGATCCACAGGATATATCTCAATTCGATGAATTGGCAAAAATGACAATGCGTCTGTTTGATCATTTAGAATTGCCTGACAAAGCATTACAGGTACAAAGAATCGAATCGAATGGAATTTGATTGAAATTAAAAAAAAAAAAAAAATTCATGCAATAACAGCCCCTTTCTCACAATTACAAGTTCTATTATGAATTTGATAATTGTTTTTTAGATTCGGCAACGGCATCGTTCATTTTAATGAATCTTCTATTCAAACGAAAGAGATATGATGATATTCTGATGGTTTATCGAATTCGAACGATTAATCGAAAACGTGAATCAACGTCATTACACAAAACTTTAGTCTATGCCACCTGTTATAAGTTGGTGAGTGGATCATCATTTAAATTTTGAATGCAAAACTGAATATATTTTGTTTGGTTATGTTTTTGTGGGTGTGTGTGTGTGATTATTTTGAATACAGAACACACCCGAATCGCTGCAATATTCAATCGAAATTTATAAAGAATGTACATCAATTAA
The DNA here is from genome assembly GCA_000149185.1 of Mayetiola destructor. Taxonomy (NCBI): domain Eukaryota; kingdom Metazoa; phylum Arthropoda; class Insecta; order Diptera; family Cecidomyiidae; genus Mayetiola; species Mayetiola destructor. The sequence goes on along the minus strand of GL501532.1, from coordinate 282,806 downwards.
AGATCAACGAAAGGGCAGATACTTTATAGCGATGCTGGCATTAAATCAAAATCAACTTGAGCTTGCATTGACTATTGCAGATGATGATGATTTGATTGCAAATAATATCAAGCTGCTAGCCATGGCAAAACTGAATGATTGGCCAGGTGTTTGTGATTTATTGTACAAAATCAAAACAAATCGTTTGATTGATGGTACACGATATCGGGTCTTCACAGAAGTGGTAAGCACACAGGACACACAATATTCATATCTTAATCCAAAATTAAATGAATTTAATCAAAGTTACAGCAAATTAAACAGAGTCTGGATTTGGCAAAACCGAATCTCACATGGCAGGAATACACAAGATGTCATCGATTTATACAAGAATTTGTGTATCTAGGCAAATTAGTGTTACGTGTAGCGGTCAGTTTTTCTATCTATTCTATATTTTCTTTTCTTTTTAATTTTTCTTTTTGATGTAATAATTGAAAAACATGAAATGTAATTTTAATTGCAGACAATGGACGAAATTCTATGCCAACCAATTGAATCAAAGCGACCAATCGAATATTTGTCCTCGAAAAAACTCAAATTAATGTGACTTACCGAAACGATGTAGCAGCCGATTTATGTGGCTCATGTAAAGTCCCTAATTCATCAAACGATTTTAATAAAATTGAAATTTGTCAACATTCGGCTTTAATGTTTAAGAATAAAAAGCTTCACAATAAAGTTAAAAATATTGTCTTTTGGTTATTTAAGCTAACAGCAAACACAAACTGTTTGAATCTATTTTTTCGAATTGCCCAATTCATTGTTCCGTTGGGTTGCCTTTTCAACTGCATTGATCAAAGCATTTCGAACGCCACCCTTTTCCAGTTCATGTACGCCGCAAATTGTCGATCCACCCGGTGAACAAACCTAATGTGACCATCAATTCACACGAAAAACCAAATCGAAAAATTGCTGTCAAAAATTTTAAAAATCATTGAATTTTGTGTGTGTTTCACCTCATCTCTCAAAACAGCCGGATGTTTACCCGTTTGCAGAACTGTTTTGGCTGCACCAAAAACCGTTTGTGATGCAAACTGAAGTGCCATTTCTCGTGGAACACCCTGTTTTACTGCACCATCGGCAAGCGCTTCAATCACCGTAAAAATCTATTGGCATAAAATAAAAATCGGCAAAACAAAAAAAAAATAAAAAAAATAACCCTTCATCGATAAAGAGAAAATTACGCCGTGCTTGAATGAAAAAAAATACTCACATAAGCTGGTCCACATCCGGACAATCCAGCCACAGCATTAATCATTTTTTCTGGTATTTGTTGTGCAATACCCAACGAATTAAACATTAAATGAACTTTTTCCAAATCGTGTGCGGTCACCAAACGGCCCGGTGAATAAACGGTTACACCTTCACCCACTTGCATCGGTGTATTTGGCATTGAACGAATGATTTTCAAATTATTCATAAAACTAAATGCCAATTCCAATTGATCCAGTTCAATGCCAGCCAAAACCGATATAAATACACGATCTTTATCACGAACACCCGGCTCAACGGTTGATTCCACTTGTGATGCGCATAATTGTAATAGATGCGGTTTTACACAAATAAAAATGATATCACATTTTGAAACAACGATGCCATTATCATCGGTTACATTAGCACCTAAAATGCGCCATCTCTCTAAATTTTCCAAATGCGGTCCGGACACAGACAATTGGGCTGATTTAACGATACCTAAAAATGCATATGGCGAAATTTCGATTTCGAAAATTTATTCATTTAAATCGTAGGGATTTTATTTTGTACCTCGATTAATTAAACCATAACCAATGGCAAATGCCATATTTCCACCGCCAAGAAATCCAATTTTTTCCTCTAATTTTGCCATTTTTGATGTTCAACTTTAACGACTGACTAGATCTGCTTCAAACTGAAATGTCTAAAGCCAAATGGATTTTTTGATGAACAAAATATTTTTCAAGTAAAAAAAAAAACAAAAACGACAACACAAATTCAGGGCCCATATGTTGATATTTGATCTTTTTGAATATGTGCGACAATCCAAATCTCGTGACAAACTAAAAAAAAATATGTGTATCTTTAAATGGCAAATGTGTTATTTCTGGAGTTTTTTTTTTGTGAAATTCATCGATTACGTCAGTCGTTCTTCTCTGTAGGGCATTCAAAAACATCAAGAACAATTATGAATTTATCGATTTATGGGCCCTATTGCCCATTTTGCTGATTAAATGTTCGGCGAATTGACGGAGCGAAACAGTGAAATTTTTTTCGAAAATTTTCCCAAAACAAACAATAAAAACACTGTCTGTAAAATGTATTTAAAACGAACAAACCAATTTTGTGTATAATTTTTGTCGTGTTGAGATTCACCGAATTGGCAGAGAACAGCAGTTCAGGGCAACTGCTTATTTTGCGCTGCGTACATAGACTGATTAGAATTTTGGGATTCTTGTTTTTTCCGTTCAAACCCCAATGGTTGCTACGCACATTTGACAACTTTTTCCACATATGAAGTTGGTTTTCTGCCCATTTATCAGAAAATGCAAAGGACATTTTGAAATCAAAAAAAAAAAAAAAGAAAAAAAATGGTCCTCGATAGTGATCAAAAGCCGAGATATGGGATAATTGAATTGTAAAATTTACAATCACCGTACAGACTAAAATCGGATCAACGAATGTATGTGTGTGATCAACCTGTACACACAGATGTATCATTGGCTGATAAGAATTCAAGTTTCTGATTTCCAATAAATGGAATATGAATGGCATGAAGTTGGTCCCATTCGATTCCAATACCAATACCATTCACCAATACACAGGGAATTTGTGGTAGTTTTTTTTTCTGATTGAGGCAATTTCCCATTGAACTGTCATCAGTATATCGATGACAACGAAAAAAAAAAACACTTTTGCAGGTCTCTGTGTGTCGATTGTTCGTATACCAGTTGACGCAATTGACTGCATGACAAATGGGAATAGGCTGAAAAATGTCATGTATACACACAACTCTTTCTTCTTTTTTTTTTTTTTGGTTCATGTTGAACAGCTGTTGTCGATCACCGCGTTATTTCGATTCTTTTTCTCTTTTTTTCGTGTTCTTTTTTCGTCGTTCATTCATTTCGTTCGATTTCAATGGAACTGTATTTATTAACAGTTTTCAAATTGTTTTTAAACCATCAATGTGACACAATTTTAATTTGCTCCTTTTAATTTGCGGAAATTCAATCTTCTCATCACATTTAATCCATTAATCGTCACCAAAAATGCGGTTGAATATATTGGATATATTCGATTGCTGCAATAATGCGAGTGGTGTATAATATCAAAAATAAAACCACATCCAAAATCATGTGAAACAGAGAAATGACATCGAAAAGAGAGAGAGAGAGAGAGAGAGAGAGAGAGAGATAGAAATGATAGCTAGAA
>GL501532.1:237978-271838 GCA_000149185.1 Mayetiola destructor | reverse complement strand
CTTTTGGAATGTCTAAATGTGTGTGGTATTATGATTGGATATTGTTTGGGGCGTCTCACAGATGTGCCTTATTGATTTTGAGTTTAATAGAGAAAGTACCATGGGTGCAATGAGGTATGAAACACCAACGTTTTTTTTTTTCGAAAAAATTCAAAATTTTTTTTCAATTTTTTTCTTTTCGTCAATTGATTCTTTTGGTAATATTCCGTTTGGTCCTGGTGCTGTTGTTTTATCATTGATTGCATGGAGTAGATTGGAATTAAATTCCAACGAAAAATGTGCGTCTGTACTTTTTCCGCATCTATTTATTATCTTTGCGAAAGGGACAAATGTGGAAAAATTTACGGCATACGCATCAACGTTGCATACTTTTGCTTTTGATTTGATCGTTTCATCTCCTTTTTTTAGATGTTCTTCATCTTCCGTTTTTCAGAAAACTTTGATGATTCATGACTTCAATGTAGTACGCAATAATCGAATCGAATCGAATAAAATTTCCGAAAAACAACATCTATTTTTACATTAAATGGAAAATGTTTTTTTTTCAATTCAAAGCGTCTTCAATGTATTAATAATAATTATGGAATTTTCATTTGACTCTCAATTCATCGCACACGTGTATCAGCAAAATATTCGAGAAAAAAACTACGTAAATTGAGGCTTCACATTAAATTCTATAAGGGTTTGCTTTCTTTTGTTCCCATATTGGCAGAAACATTTCATGTTTCACACTTTCAAAATTTAAACTACTGGCCGAGTTGCTATTTGTGTATCATTCAATTTTCATGGCACTACACACGTCATGAATTGATAGTCAAATGAATTTCCATAATGATTAATACATTTAAGGCGTTTCGATCTGAATGACATTTTCTATATTTAATATGAAAATAGATTTGATTTTCCAAATTAAATTCGATTCGCCGGAACGGGCGTGAATATGGCTTTAAATAACGACGTGGCAATGAAAATCTACCAGTCTTATGAGTCGAGTAAACGTGGATATGAGATGAACAGTTATTCGAATGCAATCTTTGGGAAAATAAATTCAAATCAAATGATAAATTTGTGGAAAAAGATTATCTAATAAGGAAAAAGCTTAAAACAAGACACTCTCCGTAGATGCTTGATTTCTATCCCTGTTGGCCACGTATCGTGTTCGCATCTTTTTCCAAAAAACAACAATTATTATTATTATTGCGGTTGACATTTTTATTTTCGATAACAGGTGCGTCAATCGAACAATATGTGCATAGCTGAGGAGTTAGAGTTAGAGTCATTGAGAATTTAAAATAATTCGAGGATTTAAGAATTAGGCTAAATTGAAATTGGAGGACGAAAAAGAAATAAATAAATTTCAGGATGAAAATAGAATTTTTTTTTCCCCGTTATTTATTTCATTGTTGTTTGATTCGGAGAAAAATAAATTGCATTTGGTTCCGGTTTCGGTATGCGGCCTAACAATTCCGAACTATGGAATACGAACTATACATACAAATTGACGATTATTATAAATAATAAATATAATTAAATGACTTTGTTCAACAAAAGTTGTTTTTCTTTGTTTTTTATATCCGTTATCCATTGATTCCGTTGTATTTTATTTCCTTTTTTCATTGAAAATGCAAAATATTATTGTCTAACATTGACTATTCATAGTTTGTTTATATTTTATTGCTTTTCATAGACAACAATCATACAAAATCACAATCGCTATCAAAAATCAAATGACAAATCGCAAATCACAAATGGCAAATATTCGATTTGTAATCGATTTGTGTAGACGTGTTTGAATGTTTATCGAATGGCCATAAGATTCACACACATCGGCCAAAAATTAAAAAAACTTAGCAAATGGAATGTATAAAGCCATACAAATAAATATTTTAAAATAAAATTGAGCTATTTAGCCATTCAGCCACATACACCATACACCAATTGAAGGCTTGACCTCTGATTTATTTGCCTTTTTTTTGGGTCTAAAATCTCGATCATTCGGTCAAGCGTTTTTCATTCATTGAATTGAAGTAAATGACTATGAGAATCGAATGAAATGACCGTTTATGGATTTGAAAGAAGAAAAAAAAAATGAAATTATTACTAAGCTCATTAGCCAATTGATGTTTACATTTTGAATTGAATACCGAATGAAGAATGAACCATTTGGACATTGGTGACCGCATTTTTACCATTATCGCCGACAGGAAACAAATACGATTCGATTTTAATGAACTTTTTCAAAAAAAAAAAAAAATACTAATAAAATGTATGAACAATTGTTGGTCGCTCTTAAATTGCGTGAAATTATTGAATGAATCTTTTGAATTTTTTAAATCAATATGTCCAATGACCTTATAAGGCAATTTGAACTTTTTCCTTTTAATTCAACAAAAAAAAGATGAAAAAAAGGTATGAATGATGAATGTTAAATGTTAAATGTAAAATATAAATGCGAACGTATGTAAATGTGTGTGTGTGTGTGTACAATGGTCAATTATTGAAATGGTGCCATGAAGATGTTTTTTTTTTTAAACTAAATAATAACTTGTTTGGCTCTTTTTCTTCTTCTCTCCGTCTCTTTGTCGCTTCTCTGTCAATGAATGAATCGATCAGATTCGTTATACTCATTATGTCATTTTAATTGATATCGAATAAATGATCGAAATGTGTTTTCCATTAAGGCAGACATTTGACACATATATTCAAATCGATTGGAGGCGACCGATTTGGTCTTAAGCTCAAAAATGGCATTCATAACATAATCTGAAAATGTGTAACCATTGACCATATCAATCGTAAACATAACTAAATGGCAATGAAAAATGAAAAACTTTCTCAATATACATAATTGTCGCGACACACAAAATCATTCCATAAAAATGCACAAAAAGGAAGGAAAAAAAAAAGATTTGTGTGTGACAAATTTGAAATGATTATTATAAAATGGATCATCAGACGGTAAGCTATTGCATAACCTGTCTCCGATACAATCGAATAACAGTTATTAATGAATAACTGCTATTTTAACTGGTCTTTTGATTGAAAAATTCACTATTAATTAGGCCGGTTGAACAAATCAATGGGGGCAATGGTATTAATGATACCTTGACATTAGGCATACTGATATTGTGAACAATGAAATGAAAAAAAAATTTATTTTTAAAACATTTTTCTTTTGTTTGTAATAGATAATAATTGCTTGACATTGACACGCAATTTTGATGCGATGGAAACATTCAACCAAAAAAAAAATAAAAATAACCTTCAACCATTTTCATAGATTAAAACTAATAAAAATTTTGTTTTTCTTTTTTTTTGCAGGCGCATATGAAATTCCCATTGGATTATCCATATTCACCGCCATCAATTAGATTTTTGACAAAAGTTTGGCATCCAAATGTTTACGAAGTAAGTAAAAGAAAGAAAAAAATCTCTGTGCCAGCCAGTTCAAGTGGTGAATTTTTAGCGATGGTTCAATTTTTCGATTGTTTTTGGATCAGTTTACGTTATCGATGTGGCCGCTAAATTTACACCCCGGAATAAAGACGATAATAAATAATTATTTAATGAAATAAAGAAAATTGCAAAAATGGACTGAACTACCATTCAGTATATCATTTGATTCGATTCGGCGATATACACATATAAAGTTCAAATTGAATATATTTATATTGCGATTATTGCAATATGAACTGAATTCAGTGCAACGTTGTTGAATGTTTATTAAATTTTTTCTGCCTTTTTTGCTTTTTTCTTTGTTAACCCTTCTTTGTGTTTTTCGCGCAATTTATCGCTCTACATTCATCCGTATTAAATATTATGTTATACACGGGGAAAAAAACAACAAACAAACCAAAAACGTGAAATGAAACCACGAAAAGAAAGAGACAAACGATACACACAGTGCAATAGCGCAAGAAAACGTGCTCGCAAAAATAAAATCATGGTCAACATGTCTGTATATGGACTTGAGCACGAGTATGCAATTGAATTGAGCGTAACAATAAGCAGCTATATGTTGAGTGTCGAGTACAAAGTAATAGATACATGGAAGCGAAAACAGAATTAATAAAAAAGAAGAAGAAAAAAAAACTCGACTTTAAATGGAATTTGTTATTGTTGTTGTTAAATGAGAATATTTGTGCACGTATCCGTTACCGTATATCGCCTAATTAACAATAATAAAATGTCAAACAGCATCAAAGCAAATGATAAATGTTTATCCGCATTCGTATAACCATAAAATATGCAATTTTTTCTCGCATTTTTTTTTTTGTTATGCATTTTGTCTTATTCATTTGTATTCAACCAGGAAAAACGTATCCAAACACAAATCGAGTCTAATTTCTAATTGAAATTTTTTCTTCTTTTTTTTCCTCCCCCCTTCCACCTCAATCACCTTCTCAATGTTTTACAGAATGGAGATTTGTGTATTTCGATATTGCATCCACCAGTTGACGATCCACAAAGTGGTGAATTACCATGTGAACGATGGAATCCAACACAAAATGTTCGTACAATTTTGTTATCGGTGATTTCATTGCTAAACGAACCAAACACATATTCACCCGCTAATGTTGATGCATCGGTTATGTATCGTAGATGGCGCGATTCCCATGGCAAAGATAATGAATATCCAAATATTATCAGGTAATTGTGTGTTGAAAAATGTTGTTGTTTGGAATGTGTTTTTTTTTTTAATTGAAATTTTTCACATTTTAACACACAGAAAACAAGCTTTAGCGGCCAAAGCTGAAGCTGAAAAAGAAGGCATCGTGGTTCCACTAACATTAGAAGATTATTGTATAAAACCAAAAAGTAAACCAAGTAATCAAGATCCACCGGTAAGTAATATACATATATGTAGAAGTAAATGGGATTACAGCATCCCAAAAAGCAATTATTTTTGGCAATATTATTGAATAATTTTCTCAAATTGTCCTCATTCCATTGGTGGATCATTATAGTTGGATATGACTGATTTCTATGACGAAGATTATGATCTTGATACGGACGATGATGATGAGGATTCAAATGCCGATGGTTCATATGCTGATGGCGATGATTCTGGCAACGGTGAAACATAACTTAATTTTTATTTTTATTTAAAAAAAAAACAAGACAGAATTCGGTCGTACCGAATCGAAATGATATGCACCGTAAGGCGAACTTCTAACCTTGCTCATATCCATTTTGAATGAATTTGAATGAGAGAAAAACAACAAAAAAAAACAAAAAAACAAAAAAAAATTAAAAAATTAAAATTTTCTTCGAAAAATTTTTGAAAATCTTTTGGACTCCAATTGTATCATTTTTATTTTTTATTTTTCTTTCGTCAGACGCTCCACAAAAAATAAATAAATAAAAAACAAACAAACAAAACAGAGAAAACGAAATAAAATAAAAGGAAAACAAAAACGCTTCCCAATAAATTCATTTCGTGGTGTCAAGTGTGTGATGTCAAATTATTTGTGAAATAAATCAGAAGAAGAAAAAATTTAATTAAATTTTATTTTTGAAAAATATTAAAAATATTTGTTCCAGATAGACGAAAATAATAATGAGAATAACTCTAAATATTGTAATCATAATAATTTTTCTTTTTCACCAAAAAAAAAAAAAAATTAGTTTTCGTTTGTTTGTCCCTTTTTTTTCTTTGTGTTGCTTACACTATCACTTGAATGCTGAATACAGACAGGTTCGATAGGGTCGAACGATAAAAATAGAACAAAATGAAATTTTAATGGGAAAAATAAAAATCATAAATGAAAAAGTTGATGTAAGAAATAAAGATTGAAAAGAAAAAAATGTGTAAAATTCATGGAAAAATTAAGGATTTTGTTGGCATTTTTATTTCGAATGAAAAAAAAAAACTGTTTAGACATTACGATAGAAGATTTTTTTTCAGAGTTCCATGTTTAATTTTGCGCTGGTATCAATGAAACCTAATTCGTTCTTCGAATTTGTTCCAGTTAATTTGGATCAATCTTTTCGAATCAATTTAGGACTGGACGCCCATCATCAGGTAAGATACAGAAGAGCTCATGTGACGTAGCAGGCGCATAGTGCATTCTGATTTCAGTGAAGCCATTTTTAAAGAGATAATTCGATAGAAAAAATATGTTATTCCAATATTTTCAAGTTTATTCCATTCAATTTCTATGCTTAATAATAAAACTCAATTCAAACAACGAATCCATCAAAAAAAACAAAAAAACAAAAAAAAATTAAAAAATTAAAATTTTCTTCGAAAAATTTTTGAAAATCTTTTGGACTCCAATTGTATCATTTTTATTTTTATTTTTCTTTCGTCAGACGCTCCACAAAAAATAAATAAATAAAAAACAAACAAACAAAACAGAGAAAACGAAATAAAATAAAAGGAAAACAAAAACGCTTCCCAATAAATTCATTTCGTGGTGTCAAGTGTGTGATGTCAAATTATTTGTGAAATAAATCAGAAGAAGAAAAAATTTAATTAAATTTTATTTTTGAAAAATATTAAAAATATTTGTTCCAGATAGACGAAAATAATAATGAGAATAACTCTAAATATTGTAATCATAATAATTTTTCTTTTTCAACCAAAAAAAAAAAAAAAAATTGTTTTCGTTTGTTTGTCCCTTTTTTTTCTTTGTGTTGCTTACACTATCACTTGAATGCTGAATACAGACAGGTTCGATAGGGTCGAACGATAAAAATAGAACAAAATGAAATTTTAATGGGAAAAATAAAAATCATAAATGAAAAAGTTGATGTAAGAAATAAAGATTGAAAAGAAAAAAAATGTGTAAAATTCATGGAAAAATTAAGGATTTTGTTGGCATTTTTATTTCGAATGAAAAAAAAAACTGTTTAGACATTACGATAGAAGATTTTTTTCAGAGTTCCATGTTTAATTTTGCGCTGGTATCAATGAAACCTAATTCGTTCTTCGAATTTGTTCCAGTTAATTTGGATCAATCTTTTCGAATCAATTTAGGACTGGACGCCCATCATCAGGTAAGATACAGAAGAGCTCATGTGACGTAGCAGGCGCATAGTGCATTCTGATTTCAGTGAAGCCATTTTTAAAGAGATAATTCGATAGAAAAAATATGTTATTCCAATATTTTCAAGTTTATTCCATTCAATTTCTATGCTTAATAATAAAACTCAATTCAAACAACGAATCCATCAATAAAATATATTATGTTTCCTTATCTTTATTAACATATTCAACGCATCTGGATGGATCGGTTGGAAAATATTCCTGACATTTGGTCATCAATCGTTTTAATCCCTGAATATATTTTCGTTGTGTTTCATCATTCATTACATGGGCGACATTTTTTTGAGAAAATCTTTTCCCGTCCAGTACGTGCATGAATGCCAACCATTGTAACACCAATTGGCCACGGTGCATTACCAATAGCCATCTGTAAATATGAATCGCTGGCTTTAATATAATTTCGTGCCAATAAACGTTTAACTATTTCCGTTAAACTGTCCAAAATGTCATCGGGTATCGATCGAGATTTTAATTTTCGTAGCAATGGTTTCATATAACGATTGGTTTGATTGTATATGACCTTGGCAAGCATAACATTTGTCGTATGAATTTGTTTTTGTGAATTTACTTGAGCATTCCACAATTTAAGCAAAAATTCCAACAACGTTCGAATCACCAAATGATCATGATCTTTATTACCACGACCCAAACGTTTGGCCATCTCTTGTATTTGATCATATGTTATTGAATCGTCCAGAGGTTCTTCTTTTTGATCATCGTCTTTTTCGTTGCCCGCTTCAGACGATGCAAATATTTCTTTTAAATATTCTTGATCCACTTCGTCCATTGCATCTTTGAAATCGTTACGGAAACCATGTTGTACTTCGGGCTGGGTTATTTCAATGTGACGCAAACGTTCGAATGCATCACGATCACTTTCGCCAAACAAACGTGTGGGTTCGCCACGTTCACGTAATCGACGGATTACTTCGGCACGCGGTAGTTCCTTTTGTTCCGAATTCATGTTTGATGACGATTCTGTTACAAAATTAAGCAATTGTATCATTATTTGAAACCGTAAATAGTTCGAAAATGCACGGGATAAATACCTAAATTTGAATTTTTCTCTGGAGTTGTTTCCGTTTCGCAGCGATTCCCCTGTTCAGCCAACTGTTGTTCTCTTTGCTGGGCCAAAAGATCACCACGTCGAAAGTATTTCTTGTTGGGTCCCTGTGAAAGGAAATCATGAAATTTAGCATTCAAAAATTGTCAGTCAGTGTCATGGATCTTTAAATTTATCATTGACTCACCACAAGATTCTTCTCTTCAAGAAGTTTTCTTTTCTTTTTTTCAATTTCTTCTTTTAATTTCGCTAAAGGATCCATTTTCAAAACAAAATTTTGAAATGATTTTGCTTTGATTGAGTTTGTTTACGATTGGACACGAATTCAACACTTTTAATGCGATTGTATTATGATTATTAAATGTCAAAAAACGTATATTTTGTTCGATAGGCTTGAAGTTGGCTTCATTTTCTTTGCTAGTTAAATGGTCCGTGTAAATTTTCATACATAATCGTATCATGAATGTCAACTGTCAAACATTAGATAATACAAAATTAATTTCAATAAACAACACTTCGAGGTTTGTATTACGTTCAAAATAGATTATTTTCACATTGAAATTAAATGCCTAAATTAATTTTTGTGTTTTTCTCTCTTTTGATTCATTGGATGTCGCAATCAGCCATAATGCCTGGACCAAAAGAGCGTTCAGTTCTTGCGACAATTTTTAAAAATTTCCTCAATTCGTTTCGGCCTTCTCAACGGGTCGGTGGAAACTTCATTGGTGAAGATTATTATGGTAATAAATTTTATGAAAGACCAGCTCAACCAGAGCTCGGTAAGCGAAATCCTGAACGATGGTTTGAGCCTAAAGGACATAATTTATACAATTTTGACAATGAAATGACAGCAGAGTGGGAATCATGGCTACGAAAAAGACGGTAAATTATCTCATTGAAATTATAATTAAAAAATTATTTTGTTTTATTTTGTTGTTTAACTGTATCCGAATCTATCCCATATAAAGAGTCGATCCACCAACTGAAGAGGAACTGCGAAAAAATTTGGCAATTGCTCAAATGAAAAAAACAAATGCAGCCGAACTAGATGAAAAATTCAAAACCAACAAAAAAATAGACATACCACAAGTCCAAATAAAAGGCGGAGATTTTCCCAAATATGAAACGTACGAGACGACTGCAGGGCAGGCAAAAAAAGAATGATTCAATTTTTTTTGGAACTTTTGTTGTTATTATTATTAAATTTGTTTTATTCATGAAATAAAGTTCGGTGGTCAGATAAAGATATAGCCAAAAAAAAGCTGGTGGACACAATCGAGTTTCAAAAGATGATTTTTTTTTTTACTTCAATCGTGAATTGATGCTTCTCCTTACTGAACACTGACTCCAAAACATTTTCAGAAGAATTTTCATCGTAAGCATGTTTATAACAAACGAGATAATGAGTCACCGATCGCTGGCCCCTGAACTTTGAATTTGCTATTATTGATAGAGAATCTCTTGATTTTATTGTGAAAAAATTCACATTTTGCTGTCAGATTGAGTGTAAATTTCAAATTTAAATTTCACAAAAAAAGTATTTCCGGCAAATTTACGATAAAAAATTATCCAAAACATTGTTTCTTTTCATTTCCGTAGGATTTCATCGCTCATACGACAACTGATTCAACTGAAAGAAGAAAAAAAAATGGTTCGTACATCATGAAGGTGACTGTATACTGTAGCTTTCAGCTTTTATTTACACTTACACTTTGCACTTGCTTTGTCTGCTTTTGCTGTGTACAATACATTCAAACATTCATATGTTCGAATGTCCGAATGACCATATGGGGCATAGCACCAATGTAAGTGCTATAGCTTATGTATGTATGCATGTTTTTTGATTTCTTTGTTTGTTTGTTCCACATTCAAATCATTTCGTGCCATAATCATTTGTTTTTGTTGTTTGCTTTGGTGTTTTCAATTTACGATTATTTTTCCGTCCGAATAATGTCGAACCTGGATGCATATGATTTAAAATAATTTAAAGCGAAAAACATTCAGTCATCATTGTAATGAGCTGTGCATCGCATAATAATAAAAACAAAATCATTTTTTCCGATAAATTAAGTAAACGAAATTAAGTCGTAATTTCGATTGAGTCAATTGGACAGGGTCCATTTTGCAAATTACATTCAGCATATTTTCTTCATTTCTCCAATAGGAAAAAAAGCAAACGAAAAAAGCGTATAGAAAGCAAAAATGCTTTCCAAATATCCGTGTTCCGTATGGATTTTATTAATTTTGTGCATAAATTATATTGGCTGTGATCGATTGGTTGGCAATGTTGGTGATGCAGACGATACAGATAAGGAAACAGTGCGTGAATTGCTTATTGATTCATTAAAACAACTAAAAGGCGAAGAGAATGGAATCGAATTGAATTTAATTCGAATTTCATCGGTTAAATCACAAGTTGTTGCCGGAAAAAAGTACACCATTCAAGGTGAATTTGCGACCAACGATAATTCGATTAAGAAAAATTGTGAAGTCTCATTGTGGCACAAAGCGTGGACAGGTTTCCGTGAAACAAGTTTCAATTGTGATGATGCCACCAAATACAAAGTAACCAAACAAAGCCGTAAAAAGCGTTCGGCCATTGGTGGACCAGTCGATGTTGAACCAGATACATTGGATGAATTACGCAAAAATATAACGAATTCATTTAGCCAATTGGGCGCTAGTGATGCATCAAAACAATTAAAATTGAAACAAGTTTATGGTGCCCAACGGAAGATTGTTGCTGGTATTTTGTATACTGTACGGGCTGAGGTTGAAACTAATGAAGGTGTAAAAAATTGTTCGATTGAAGTGTGGGAAAAGCCATGGATTCATTTTCGTCGCGTAACGGTTGACTGTGAAAATGGCCAACAATTTGAAGTTATCCATGATGGAAGCACCCCAAAAAAAGCTACATTCGAAACACAAAATGATCACGAAACGGAAATTGATGACATGGATACATTGAATGTTAATGAAGCCGACACAGCTACATTATTTGAACAATATAAAAGACATTTTGGCCGTTTGTACACAGATGCAAACGAAGAATCAATACGTTATCGAATTTTCCAACAAAATTTGTATTTAATTAAGCAATTGAGAAAATTCGAATTGGGCACAGCTGAATATGGTTTGACGGATTTTGCTGATTTAACCGAAGAAGAATACAAAATGCGCATCGGTTTACGGCCAGAATTACGATCCAACGAAAATGCGATTCCAAATCCACCAGCCGATATTCCGGATATTGTGTTACCTGAAGCACACGATTGGCGTGATCATGGTGCTGTAACGCCAGTTAAAAATCAAGGTATATAAACAAATAGTTGTGTTTGATTACAGAATTCACTTTAATACTTCATTAACTTGAAAGGCAATTGCGGCTCGTGTTGGGCTTTTAGTGTTACGGGAAATGTTGAAGGTTTGAATGCCATTCAAACTGGAAAACTTGTATCGTTGTCCGAACAGGAATTGGTGGATTGTGATGATGTGGATTCCGGCTGCAATGGTTAGAATAATAAATGCATTTTTAATCATCAATTTATTAAAACTTTTATTTATTTTACTAATTATTTTCTTAATTTTTTTTTTGTTTAATTTTTTTTCTATTTTTTATATAGGTGGTTTACCTGACAATGCTGTCAAATATATTGAAAAACGTGGTGGATTGGAAAGCGAAGGAGATTATCCATATACAGGACACAAACATAAATGTGAATTTAATCAGACATTGGCTCGTGTTCAGGTGT
Source organism: Mayetiola destructor (assembly GCA_000149185.1). NCBI lineage: Eukaryota > Metazoa > Arthropoda > Insecta > Diptera > Cecidomyiidae > Mayetiola > Mayetiola destructor. The sequence goes on along the minus strand of GL501532.1, from coordinate 259,972 downwards.
CAGGTGTGGTGGATTTTAAAGAAAAAGACGAAATCGGTATGGCAAAATGGCTGGTTAAAAATGGACCAATTTCAATTGGTATCAATGCAAATGCAATGCAATTTTATCGTGGTGGCATTTCTCATCCATGGAAAGCATTGTGTCGATCGACAGGACTCGATCATGGTGTTTTAATTGTTGGCTTTGGTGTCGCACATTATCCAGTTTTGAATAAAACAATACCATTTTGGACGATTAAAAATAGTTGGGGTCCAAAGTGGGGCGAACGAGGCTATTATCGTATTTATCGCGGTGATAATTCGTGTGGTGTCAGCTCTATGGCCGATTCGGCTGTATTATCAAAAAATATTAACATCAATTTCATTTGAGAGATCGTTTTCGTTTTCGTCTTTGTTTTCGTTTTCGTTTTCAATTAAATAAATAAATCGGATGAATTGGGATTACAACATGAGCAAAGTCGAAATTGCGCATTTGTTAATTGATAATAATAATGATTATAAAATAATGAACAACAACAAAAATTATGTCGAATATTGAACAAAAAAGCAGCGTTCAGCGACATCGTTTAGTAAATATTTTCAAACAACGAAAATAACTCAAATTTATTTATCATTTACAATGACCAAGTGACCAATCAACCTATTGAACTAATTTAAACAGTTCATTTGTTTCTTGATTTCTGTCTTTAGCATTCACTCAATTATAAACAACAAATTTTAATAATATCAATAATATTGTTTCATTTTCTTTTGATTCTTCTTTTCCACTAATAATTTGTAAATACACAAAAATGTAAACATTTGTTTGTTATTCAATAAATTTAAAGTCCAAACCGAAATCCGCTGGTTTTTATGCACCGTGGATGCATACCATTTTTTGTCTTAGTCAATTTTTTTTGTTTGTTTCGTTTCTGTCCAACATTTCAAAACTTATTGTTTTAGATTATGATCTGAATGAGAATAGAATTCAGATAACGTTGTTTTCAATAAGCTGCGTGCTAAAAATCAACCTCATTGCATTCCATTGCAATTGCATCGAATCACAAATAATTTGTCACGTACCAAAACCAAAAATATCTATTCATTGCATTCTAAAAATATTTTTTTCAACACATATTTGATTTGTGAGAGGCAAATATTACAGAATGGTTGAGCGGTCACTGTCTATCATTTATTCGTTCACAAATGATGAGAATAAAAAGTGATTGATCCACAAATTGGGCCTCAGACGACATTAATGAATTTCAAAAATTCAAAATTAAAAAATCTGAAAATGTTTCTCATTTTATATTACTTAAGCCATTCTTGGCCGCATGTTTTCGAATAGCAAAAACCAGATCCAAATCCATGTATGTACCATATTTTCTCATTACGAAATAAAATCATTTTTAATCACAGATATTTGTTGTTCATCATATGGCACCTGCAATATGCGTGTGCACTGGAATTGTGTGCATTGTTATTAAGTATAAGCGTTCATCGTGATTAATCATCGTTTTCAGTTCAGAAAAGGAATCTGAATGAAAATGTTCTATCCAAAGGCTTTTCGATTTCTAATATTGAGTTTCATTGTGATCGAAACCATCGGAACGGAAACCAAAGAGGACATAGCTGATAATAATAACCATCCGTCCGACATAATTAATCGCGATCGGCACATAGCCTCCAAACAAAATGCAATCAAAGCGATGAGAGACGGATCTAATGATGACAATTCATCCACAATTTTTGAACATAATACAAATACAACGAAATCAATCGAAGATCAAACAAGTGATCACTCGGACGAGGAATGGTTTAGTGTTGACATTAGCAAATATGCACATTTTCAACGAAAATTAAATCGATTTTTTGCGCGCCGTTATTTTCGCGATTATCAACGTTATCCTCGCCACTATCGACATCGTCCTCGTTTTTATCAATTATATCCTTGCGATTATCGATGTGAATTAATCGAGTATCTTTTTTATCAAGACACAATCGGCACAATGTACAAACTTGGTGGAATTTTCGGGATAAAAAATTCCACAACAGTTGAAGAAAAAGAGATGCTTATTTATCAAGATAAAGCAGGAAATATCAAATGGACTTGGCCATGATCAATTCCATTCTTTTTGGAATTTTTCAAAATTTTTACAAAATAAAATATATTTTCATTAGAAAATTTGATAAAATGAACTTAAACAAATTGTTATTAATTGCAAAGAATCCATTTATTTCTCATTTTATTAATAAATAATTAGAATTTAAATTCGATAAATAATAACAGGTTTTTCTTTTTTATAAAAATAAAATTGATTAAAAATTGTACGAATCTAATAAACTACCTAATCAAAAGGTGATGCAACAGACTTCTCTGGTCTTTTTTCTTCGACGACTGTTCGATGACATTTTCAAAGACGACGCTGAAGATCGTTTTCCATGTGAAGACCTGTATTTTAATTGCATAGTAAAATTTTTCAAATAAAACAGTCAACGACTGTCACCAAATGAATGACCAACAAAATCCCATATGCATTTTGATGAATGCGCGTTTTGACCTTGATTCAGATCCATTCAGAGCACAATCCATCATTTTACATCTTACAATACATTCAGATTATATGTCGAGAAATGACATCAACACACCAATTGTGAAAACACTTCAATTTCGCTTCATTTTTATCGGGCGGGTGTTCTTTTTTTTTTTCGTTTGATTATTATTATTATTTGTTGTCAATAAATGTTTTAATAAATTTTTAATGAAGAATGAGCACATCACGAGTACATTTATTTTCTATTTTTATTTCTTTATTGGTCATAGGCTGCAGACAGCAGCTAAAAACTGAACACAGAGACAAAGAAAATTAGCCGGCAACCCAAATTGATGACAATTCAATTCTTAACTGCGTACAAAATTGTTTGAATGAGGAAAAAAAATGTTTCGAATATTTTGGGCCGACTCTGGCATGAATTCATTGTTGTTGTTGCTTTTTTTCTTGGGTGATGATATCGTAAACCAAATATTATTGAACTTGACGAAAGTCTTTTGTATGACTCATATTGAACAATGAGCCAATTCCACACAAAAGTACCAGATGTCTTCATATATTCGATTCTAAATGAATTCTGTACTTTCATAAAATGGAATAATTACGTAAATGCAATCATTGTTTGAACAATATTGCAACAAAAGCGAATCAAAAAGAAAGAAACGAATTTGAAATGAATGGCCGCCGAGTCGGCAAATATTCTTTCATATATGTATATATAGATCGAGCATCATCAACAGGTCTGCTTCACAAGACAAATTTCCATTGAACAAAATGAAAAAGAAAAAATGACAACCGCATCAGCACCCACAACAACAACAAGAAAATTTTCATTTAATAACAGAACACGAAATTATTGATCTGAAAAGATTACGCAAATTGTGTATTGTTTATGAATGGTTCGATTGAAAAAAAAAAAGAGAAAAAAATGGCAAGACACGGCCCAGAAGAAGAAACAAGGTATAATTTTTCAACGTGTATTTAAATGAAAAACGTTCACATCAAATCCAACACACAATTCAACCAGGTGAAACGATTCGGATGTTGAAGAAAGAGACGAAAAAACAAAAGAAAGAAAAAAAATAACGACAGTGAATTTGATTTTAATTAAAATTTCAATTTTCTGTTTTGTTTGTTGTTGTTGAAACAAACTCTTCACAATTGAAAAAAGTTCAAGTTTTGTAATTGGATTTTTTGAGGAAAACTAAGCACAAAAGTGAAAAGACAAAAAACGAAAGCAAAAAAACAAAACGAATTAAACAATCAATTCCGTGAAAATGTTTAAAAAATCTGTCATTAGTTTGGGCTTTTTAGTTTTGTGCCTGAAAATGATGGCTAGCAATGGCACCAGCACAGATCGTCCTACCATACCGATGACACCCGCTGAATTGGACCAATTTTGGCCAAAATGTGAAAGAAGATTCGCAGCAAATCGTATCTCTCGCGAACATGTTTCCGGATTGAAAAATGAAAAAGGAAACTCATTTATTGTTACGGGTGAAAATGGCAAAATGAAATGTGAATATGCATGGGCAAATTTAGGCGGAGGTATAAGTGAAGGTTTTTCTTGTGGTGGGGGCAGCGGATGTTTTAAGGCAGCCACACAATCAGCATCGTATGTCTATAATAATGATGGAGAAAGAACTCATAATGGTAGATTCAAAGGTGACGAATCTCATCGAATGCGTGACCAGATTAAAAAAAGAATTGCCAAACAATTGGCCGGTGATATGGCTCGTGGCGAAGGTAGAAGCAATGATCGTCGATATCAATAGAAAACCACACCACAACACAACTGTATCAACTGTCCAAAACCATTTTGATTAGAAACAAAATTGGAAAAAAAAATTTTTGAATCGAAAAATTCATAATTATTTCTATTATTATCGAAACATTTAATATATTTGTGTGTCCGGACATATTGTATATTTGTATTTAATCAAAAACCAAAAATAAAGAGAGAAAAAATAAAAAAATTTCTGTTTTTGACACAACAACGGCAAACTGAAAGAAAACTGTTCTCATAACGCATTCAATTTATTCAATTAATAATTCTTGATATTTCATTCAGGGCAAATGGGACAAATGTGTGTGACATTTTAAGACCACTGACTACTGATACAGACCAAAACAGAGTCGACTCATTTTTTTGCTTCAATTTTTTCTCTTGCAATCGCAAAAAAAAAATAAAACGGAAAAAAAATTCTTTGATAGAAGGTTATCAAAATAATGAACGATGCTTTGTTGCTCTGTGCTTTGCCATAGAATAATTTTTCTATAAATAATTTGGAAAACGTTCGCTCAAACGCATAATTCTAAGCAATTCATTCGAAATAGAAGTTGCTTTGGATCGTAATGAAGTTCTTAGTTTTGTGTTTGGTGTTTGTTCTAATATTTGGCATCGATGCGAATGCATTTGATGGTGTCCTTGGTGGACCGAAAGAAATAACTGATACCGATAAACGGACACATTTACTCGATCAAATTAAAAAACATTTGGAAACATTAAGCAGTAAGCCGAATCATCCGCAATTGGAATATGTTGGTCATAGTTCGGCTACATATCAAATAGTTGCCGGAACACTTTACAAAATGAACGGTACACTCAAGGAAAATGATCAAGAAGTCATCTGTGCGCTAACATTATGGGAAAAACCATGGATGAATTTTGAAAAATTTACGGCACATTGTGGCGAGGAGCCGGTCCGAACTTATGAATCGACGGTTGGAGAAGAACGACGTCGTAAACGTGCAATTCTGCTCGGTGGACCACAAAATGTACCAGAAGAAGAATGGCCAGAAATACATACAAAATTGTTGAATGCATTCGATCAATTTCATGCCAAACATGAAAACTTTGATTATAATTATAAAAATATCGTTGAAGCAACCAAACAAACGGTGGCCGGAATTAAATATGCTGTCAAAGTAATTGTTAACGTTGGCAAATCCAAAGACCAAACAAAAGAATGTAACATTTCGGTTTGGGAAAAATCATGGGAACAATTTTACAAGTTTACATTCGAATGTGATGATGATACGTATGAATATACTTCGTCGCCTGCAACATCAGCATCCATCAATGAATAAATCTATTTAGAGATTTTCCAATTGTGCAATGGAATCCTGAACTACTGATCCAAAATGGAGCAAAAAACCGAAATATTGACAAAAAATGTTGTGTTATGGATTTAGTTTTGCGCGCTTTCAGCCACGCGCAGCTCATCTACCTATTTCACACACATCTGTTTCAAAAAACAAAAAAAAATGCAAAAAATAAAAACAACAGCAAATAATGAACCATAATTGTCTTTTATCAAGGCCCCCTCCATATGGATAGTTAGTTTCTTCTTTTTCTTTTTGTTATCGGAAGTGACAGCCAGAAATGTTCGCATAATTTTCAATAAAATCAACAACAAATTCGGTGATCATATTTCCTCCGGCATTTGCCCCTCGTCAAACGAAATTCAATACATTGACGGAAATTTGTTGGAACAAATTGCAAACACAGACCAGATAAACAAACAATGAAATTATTCTATTTTATTTATTTTTTGCTTTTCTTTTACGTTGTTAGAAAACAAACACTCTTAATGCGTTCCTTTTCATCTTCCGAAAGAACGGATGTCGTTTGAATGAACATAATCAATCGAATGATTGGAACAGTTTTGCATTTTGCAAGTTCTGTTTTTCTTATTTAATTTTAAATGGTAATTCTTTTTTTTTAAGATTTTTTTTCCCATATAAATATTGAAAATGTTCAGCGAATATTCACAGTTTCATTTGTTCGTTCATTCCAAATAGAATAGTTAGTTGTTTTGTGTTGCGATGAAATTGTTAGGTTTGTGTTTGGTATTTGTTATATCGGCTATGACTGTGGATGCCCATCATATAACTCATGCTGAATTGGAAAAATTACTCAATAAAATCAAACGCCATTTGGTAATATTAAGCAATAAACCGAATCATCCGCAATTGGAATATGTTAATCACAGTTCGGTTAAATATCAATTGGTTGCTGGATCACTTTATACTATGAAATCTACACTCAAAGAGAATCACCACAAAGTCAAATGTTTGCTGGAATTTTATGAAAAAGTATGGGATAATTTCGAGGAATTACGGGTTACTTGTGGTAAAAAACCGAAGCGAAAATATAAATCAGTTAAAGGAGAAGAGGATCCACCACAGGATGTAACTGAGGAAGACAGCTAGAATGCTATGAAATTCTGATGCCGATAAATGAAAAACAAAAAAATATTGAAAAAATGTGTAATAAATTGTAAAATTTAGTTTTGCCCGCCTAGGGCCATGTATTTTTCCATTCCAATTGTTTATGTGAAAATATTTTGAAATTCAATAAAAATAAATAAAAAAATCGATTACGTTTTGAGTCGCACCAACATGAATACTCCTTGTGTTTCTTCTCCACCTTTTGTTCAAAATCTGATCACATACACTCAATAAAGACATTGGATCAAATTGTAAACACTTCCATGAATTTATCGAATAATTTAATTCGGATCGTTTGAAGCTTAATGCTAATTGCGATGCTGACGACAAAAACAAATATGAATATAAAATCTATAAATAATAAAATGTGTAATATTTCGATTCGCAGGCTCAGGCTCTATTGATTCATTCGAAAGTTTTATCTCCAATAATTGTTTCGAAATTCGATCAATAATGAAATTGAACAAAAAAAAAAAAAGATAAAAAATTGGGACACAAAGGAATTTGTTGACATTACTTTCGGAGACTGTTTCTGCTTGGTTTTTTTCTTTCTGTTTCTTGGAACATTTCTGTGGGGCTCATTTGTTCGACAATATTTACCGAATACAAAATAAACGTCATAAATGAAACATATGTTCATGGAAGTGATATTGATTGGATTTTATTTGATGTTAACAAGCATCACACAATTCAATGTTACACAAAAAACATTTACTCTAATCAAAAGTAAATTAATTGTATTTGCATAAAATAGGCCAATTCTAAACATGATAATTTAGTTTAGTAAAGACGTTGTGGTGGTCCCATGCTGGATTTGATGTGCAATGAACGAACATTTTGCCAATGTTTTTTAAGCAAAGAAACCAAAAAATTGATGGATAAATGAACATTTTGGACCAATTCATCTTGAGTCATGTTCACATGTCCGACAGCAACTGATAAGCACAACACCTGATGAATAATAAAATAGATTTCAATTAATTTTGTTCAACTTATTTTTCAATAATATATACAATCAATTATAAAAATTGATTTCAATTAATTATTACCTTCTTCATTTGGAATTTGATGGTGCCTTTAACTTCATCGATTTTTTGAGTCATCGATTCGTTGTGTTGCAAAAGACCTGGAAATTTACCGGCTTTGTTCAAGCCTGGACCCAACAAACGTGGAATTTGTTTGATCAATGATTCCGATGCCAAAAATGCATCGTATTTTTTGGCCAATTTTTTCACCAATTTCTTGTTTTTATTCAATTTTTTTAATGCTTCAGCATCCATAAATGGTACACCAAGAGCTTCAGCTTCGTCACAATGCTGTTGATCGCCGAGAATGCATACTTGCATTTTTGGTCGTGGGATGTTCTTGAGTCTGTTGACGAAAAATCGAAAAAACAAAATGTAAATAAAAAATGCTTGAATTAATGCAAAAGTGAATGAAAGAAGAACGGAGACTAAGTAAATTGGTTTGGTATCATGAATTTTGGTCAAATTAGAAGGCCATTGCTGAACACAAACAGCTCACCGGAAATGGAAATGATATTTTTTTTTCAATTCGAATTTTAATAATATCAACGGTGATTGCATTCGCAATGACCTCCTCATTTGATTAAAGACCCTGAGTATAGGTCTGCCAATATCAATTGGCCACACAATGAACATCCCATGAAAAAATATCTCGCGTGTCTTCGAAGAATTTTAGGTTAATGCATACTTGACGGTGCCGCTGAAACGTTTATCTTTTTGTGGATCGTAATTTTTCAAACCAATTTGAAGTTCGACGGTTTCAAGAAATTTACGTTTCTTGATTTTCGAATGTTCAAGAATTGCTTGAGCCGACTCGTAAAGAGTATCACGGGACACCTTTGATCTGGAAATTGAGAAACAAAATCATGCATGTTATTACAATTGTTTGCGTGTATGCTTTTATCGTATCAATCAAAAATTCCCATTTTCGACAATTTTATCCTTTTTTTTCACAAAATATTTTGATTGGATATGATTTTGGCAGCATCAAATTATTGTATTTTATTGAAATTTCATTAAATATGGTTATGATGCATTTAATAAAATGCGATAAATACTCACGTCATTTTGAAACGATGTGAATGGTTTCACAGTACGAAAGAAAAAGAATTGAGCACTCCGTTTGCTGATACAAGCTGTCAAATTGACATGTGCCACTGAATTTTAAGTGTAAATCCAGCTACACCAGATGTCGCTACCCATACAAATCTAGTGGTAAAGTTCGTATAATATTTCAACTTTAAATAATTTTCTACGTTCAATTCGATTGGAAAACCAGGTTTTTTTTTCAGCGGCTGTCTTATCTCGCGTTCATTATCTTACCGCTATCAAGCTTAAATAAGAAAACAAATTCCGAAAATCCGGACTCCAAACACAATTCCATTTTTGTGAATTCATTCTAATCATTTAATTCCAAACGGAAAGAAAAGAAATATGAACATTTTTCATTGATATAATAATTTTCGAATATATTGACTAAAAAAATTAAAATTTTCCCTTGCAATCGTATCGATTGACATGTTTTTTCCTAATATTGGGATTCTATTTTTTTATGTAATTTTATTAATTCATGGGTTTGCCGCCATTCGCCATGAAATGGAACCAAAAAATTGTCCTCAAAAAACTGATGATCTGACTGTTGTTTGTTGTTGTTTAAATGAATTTATAAATTTTAATAAACGAAATAATGGTCTCAAAAAGCAAAAAAAAAATAAAAAAATTAAAAAGCAAAAATAAATTAATCAAAACTCCATGTTAGTTCTGGTGTTTGATTTGTTGTTTGCGTCCGCAATTCGAATCAGTTTCCATCGAAAGTGCGGCCACCAGTAGAAAATAGAACGGTTTTATTGTTATTTTTCTTTTTCTTGCCGCTGCCACCACCACCACCACCATTGGCCATGCGTCCATTGTTCGATACAGGATTCGGTTTGCGTGAGCTTTTGAAATGATTAGCTGTTGATAATGCAGCTGCAATGGCCGATCCAAAGCTTTCTGTATATTCGGGTGGTGCACAAATGGCTTCAATGTCATCAATATGACCATCGACACTGTCATCATCGATATGATCGTTTGGATTTGTGCGTGGATTAGATGAGTTGGATGGGCGTTGAATAGTTGATTCATCACTGGTGGAAAATGAAAAATCTCGCGTACGACCGAGTGTTGGCCAGTTTTCAACATTCGATCCAGATTGGAGAGATGTTAACATCTGGAGGAAAAATAATTGTGAAATCCTAAGCTCAACATTAAAAAAACAGCCGTTAAATACTAACCTTTGCGAAAGATGGTGCCGAACGGCCGGTGGTTGGAATATTAATCGGTTCGGTGGCTGTTGGCGAGATGTCTTGCATTGGAAATCCAGTTTCATCAAAACTGCCACACTGAAAACGAGAAATGTTTTTTTTTTTTTTTTTTTTTTTTGTAAGAAATTTGGATATGAATTCACTTACAATGGGAAATTGTTGATCGGATGTAACATCAATATTGACAGCTGTATGAATTATTTTTCCAATGCGTCTTTCATTTTCGCGATCAATATACCTTTCGCGTTTATGCTCTTCGCGAGCTCGTCGTTGGCGATTCTTTTGCCGTTGCGTCAATTCATCCTTAAATCTCATTCGAATGTCATCGGTCAAAATGTCACGTGATTCAAATTCAATTTCAACAACATCAAATTGACATGTGACCGGCAAATGATTCAAATATTTCAAACGTTTGCGATACTCTTCGACCATTGAAAATGATTCCTTTTGAAGGATTCGACCGTGAATAATTTTCGGTGCATGTTCTAAATTGCCATAACATGCCTGTAACATACGAACATTTATCGAATGCAAATACAAATGTTGACCATCACTGGCTTGATAAAAATAAAAGCGATTCGGATTCGATGAAATGGACATTTTCGGACCGATATCAACATTTGGTTCGGCCAAACTGCATTCAGCCATTTCAATTGAATCATCATTCAATTCCTTTGCCTCTGGTTTGCATTCGTTATTCGGTGACGGTACAAATGCAATTGCATCAGCATTCAAGTTTATATTGGCCAATGTATGCATCAAATGACCAACGATTTTGGCTGATTCAGTTTCATTTAAATGATTAATATCAGCATCATTGTTGCATCCATTTGATGCCATTGATCGAATCGATTTTTCGCGTTCCAACAACAAATCCAATGCCTGTTGCACAAAAATCGAATCGGGACAATCAATACCGTCCGATACCAATTGACATTTTAATTCGTTGCGTTCACGTTCAATTATCGATAAAATCTCTTTTGCACGAGCCAACACCAATTTACTATTCCTTTTGCGTTCATCTGTGTCCGACATGAATGGAAACATTGTGTGTCCATCCGGATTAATAGTGTCGCTTTGATTATTATCGGCCATATGCACTTGTAATGAGCTTTTGTCACGATACATCAATTGAAATGTGACCATTTCGTCACAATTGAAATGACGGTGTGGCTTTGAGACGGCACTTTTTAAATCACCAATATGTACGGCCTCATAGCATATTGGACATTTGCGCCACGATTTTTTATCAGACAATGCTAAATAATGTAAAATGCATGGCCAACAATAAACATGACCGCAACGTGTCATTTTAGCTGCAACCGGATGATATAAACAAATTGGACATTGTGGCTCTTCATTGCCACCGAAAAAATTCACTTGTTCGACACTTGACCAATCGACAAGTAAATCCGGCGATATTGTATAGGGTTTATAGTCACCGATGGAACTAACAACAAACTGGCAACTGCAAATTGGGTTTTTGGAAAGCAAAAAAAAAAGAAATTTAATTTCAGATTCGTTCGAAAGTGGAAAAACAACAACCAACGCTCCCCTCCCACGAAAAAAAAAATACCTACTTTGCCTGAACAAATTGCTCCTTATTGTATTTAATTCGTTTTACGTAACCGTTATGTCCTTTGCCAATGTTACCCGTACGCATATACGTTGCCGAATCCATACGATCACGTGGTGCATAATTAAAATTCAGCAAATGGTTTAAATTCTGTTTTTTACTGCCTGGCAAATAAACGGAATTTAATTCAAATTCAAATTCACCGCTGATTTGTTCAGTGGAATCATCATCGGAATGATTTAGTCGGGCGCTCGAAGTCGATGCATTGTTATCGATTTTGTTGACGGTGATGGTACGCAATGTTTGACTACGTTTTTCAACATTACGTGGTTGAGGCTGTTTATATGATCGATCAGTTTTTTGAGTTTGTGAACAATTTGTGGTGGAAAATTCGCGACGACGTGAATGGCGTGCTTGCTGTTTTCCAGGTGCATCTGTCAAATTAAACAAAAGGGGGAGAGAGGAAGAAAAAAAACCAACAACAACAACAACAACAACAACATCAATATTATTAAAGTGTCTCTCTTTCGATCAGCATCGCCTTTGAACATAAAATTTGCATTACCTTGAATTGATTTTCGTGATTCAGAATTCAGTACCTTTGCAGGCAACTGATTCGAACGTAAATTTTGCTTTTTCTCCATTTAAATAATGATAATCGATTAACGTTTCAATTGATGCCAATGATTTGGCTGTTGCTCCTTGTGAGCTAATGATAATTTTTTTCGATTGATTCACTTGAACGTGGAAAATTCCTCCACATGGAGTTAATGAATCGTTTGTAGTATAAAAATACATTTTAATTGGCCATGATTTGTTACACTGGATACGGATGAAAAAAAATTTGTCAAAAACAAAATGATTGTGTCACTTTGTTGTTGTTGTTGTTGTTCTTGAAAATTTACAAAAACAAAAATTGAAAATTAAAAAGCAATTTCGCTTTTTCAAAAACGGTGTGTGTGTGCGTGTGTGTGGTGTGGTGATTTGCAATTTATAAATTCGAAAGAAAAAATTGCTTGCTCGATACACTGACAATTTAATTGCAATTTGCTTTTCACTTGCGTTTCGGATATTAGATTTTGGAAATGCTGCCCAAAACAGCCGAATTCAGTTTGCCAATGATTCAAATGTGATTTTAAATCGAGAAAAAAATAAAATAAAATGAAAATATCTTTCGCTTTCCAAATGGTAAAAACGTCGCACTTTTTTTTTTTGATAGGAAAAAAAAAATGGCGACCGAACGATATACGAATCCACGCAGTAAATGAGAATTTCTATTTGATTTTATTTTTTTCTTTTCTGTTCGTTTCGCTTTCAATCGAATGTCACTGAATGAAGAGACAAAGCAAGCTATAATAATAATTTAATATTCATAATACACATGAAGTTGGCTATAATACTAGGCCACCATTGAACTGGTTTCTTATTTGAATATCTTTTCCATCATAGGCAAAATGGAGCCCATATTCGATTGCGAAGCCCCTATTTTTATGGGATTAATTATTTCGGGAAATTTTTATTGCAGACACAGGCTTATAGGTCATTTCCTCTTGCAATTAAAATTTTTCCCTCTTAAGAAGCTCTAATCCCTATAAATAACCATAGATATGACAGCAGCAGTCAGCTGTCATATCTATTGCTGGCTACTATTTGAGGTTAGTTTTTTTGTGATGAAAAATTTAAATTAATCTTTTGAAATTCCAAGATTCCGACTGAATCTACGAAATGTCCGTCGCAAGCGAAAAAACCAATGAGACCAATGCTGACCAACAAACTGACAATAAAACCGAAGAGATTCTGGAAAAATATAAATATCTGGTGAGCATTGCCATTTGATTTCGTTCATCATCAACAGGATTCAATTTGAAAATGAAAAAAAAATTATGCCTTTTTTTCTCTCGGCAGATTCGACCATGTCCTGTATACAAAGACGAGTATAAAGATTGCAAAAGTTTGCGTGGACGTTTCAATCAATATTTTATATATGGTGAAAAACTTAGCTGCGATCAATGGCGAGAGGATAATAACAATTGCCTCAAATGGAAATGGATGGAAGACAAAGAGGCCGCCATTCAATTAATTGAAAGTGAATTAAAACGAAAAGCCAATCGTATAAAAGTGCATTTGGAAAATGATACATGGACAAAACGGGATATGTCACCGGCTGATTGGGCAAAACCGTTACCCGATTTTATGATTGAACGAAATAAAGGTTCATATTTGGAGCGAAAATGCAAGGAATTGGAAGAGGAGGAGGAAAAAGATCGACAAGATTTATTGAATTTAGCAACAATGCCGGCCGGTAATAAAATACCCGAACATAAGAATAGTTTCTGTTCATTCATGTAATTAAAAGGTGTGTTTTTTGAGAGAGAGAGAATAAATTAGAGCCAAAAATAAATTTATTTAATTTTGTATTTTGATAAAACAATTTTGCATGTTGAATTGGTTTTGCAGGTTGAGGTACTAAAGTTGCACTCTAGTACAGCCGAAAGTTGACATATAAACTGGCATCATAGCTTACCTATAATTAGAGTGCTTCTGAACTATAATTTTCAGACGAAAATAGAAATCGAATTCCTGGAAACAACGTTTGGCATGCCAATAATTTTTCTCGCACTGACATAGCAATTTTTGGCATAATTCGTTCCAGAAATTAATTTCCATTGTTTTGGCTTGCCAATTTCGGAATTTTTGGATGAAATCTCTATTTGTGTGTCACCCTAATTTTAACTCTATTCTTGTCGTCCGGTGTAATTTTTTTCTTCTGCGTTTCATCCATCTCAATCAAGTGTGTAAAGCTTCGTTATAACAGTCATTCTGTGTTTAGGCTTGTAATCGGAAACATTTGTGCGGGCAAAAAAAAAAAAATAAAATAAAATATATTTGTGGTTTCGAATAGAAAAGATCAAAAACTCTTTTTTACATTCATTTGCATTTCGGACTGGATTTTAATTCGATTTGTTTGAATTTTGTTCTTGAAATTAAGTAAGTATAGATTCAAAGTGGATATTGCAAGGCAATCAAAGACAAACGACACGAAATTTTTTTTTTTTTGTTGTATTTTCTTTTGCTCTCGTGGTCGCCATTCGTTGCACATACTACACAATTTATAAAAATGGCATCACAGCATTTCTATATTCATAATAATCGAAATTCAAGTGAACCGGTTGTGAGGTTATGTGTAAAATTAGTTTTTTAGCGTCTGATGCAAATATTTTTTAATTGACCGATTCGATTGAAATTCGTAAAACGGAATGGCAATTAATTTTTGAAAATAATTCAAACATTTCAAATTGCAGCAGGAGCCAATAGAGATACATATATATATATTGTAAAGGAAAACGAAGGAAAAAGAAGAAAAAAAAATGCGAAACAGTAAGAAAGAAGAGGTGCCAGCTGTCGATTCGGAAAACGAAGAAGAAGAAGAGGCCGAAGATTCTGGTGAAGATTGGAAACCAGAGGTATACTATTTTGATGTTTCTTAATTTTTCGGAACATTGATTTGATTTCGCTTAAAGAGATTTGAAAATAAAAATTCAATTCATTCCGTAGAAAAAGAAAGGTGCCACCGGCAAACGAAAAGTGGCCGCACGTACATCAACTCGCGGAAAAAAGGCCAAAAAGAATGACACCGAATCCGAAGAAGAAGAAGATGAAGAAGATGAAAGGTAAAACCAAATAAAACCAAATCAACATTTTTAAATGATAGAGAATTAATTTCCGGATGGCGGTCGCTTCTTTTTTTTTTTGGATTAAATAGTTTAGAAGATGATGATGGTTCGGAAGATGCATCAGACGATGATGGTAAAGCTAAAAAAGGTTCAACTAAAAAGGCTCGCTCATCGGTATACGTGGGTAAAAATCAACCAGATAAAGATGGTAACATGGAATTATATTTGTTCAAAAATGATTTGACCAGCGATTATCGCAAAGATGAAAAATTATGTATGTGGCGTCGTGATGGTGCTTCATTGCTACAAAAATATATGGTTGTCACCGATGAATCAAAAAACAAAGATATCATCTTTAAGGCATCATCGGTGTATTCGTGTTGGGAAGAGAAACGTAAAAATGATTTCTTTCAAATTCGTGTACAAATTGTTGGCGAAAAAAAGGATGGCAAAGTAAAGGTGTTGGATATACCGGAATTTGAAAAATTTGCTAAAGAAGATCGTCCCAAAATTGATATAACGCCAAAAGGTGCCGAAGGTGGTGAAACCTATAATGATGAAGAAGAGGATGATATTGATGAGGATGAAGATTAAACAGAACACACACGCATACACACAAACACACACACACACTCAATTACACACCGAACACCGAACCATATAGCGCGAATTTTGGCGCGAATGACACATTTATTTCGATAATAATTGTTTAATTTTGGGTCGTTTTTCTCATTTTCTCATTTGCATTCTCTCAATTAAAGAAAAAAAAATGTTAAAATAAAATAATAATGATAAATAAAACAAACAAACGAAAATAAAATATCAACTTAAAAATTCAGGAGGTTGAAGAAAAAAAAACAGAAAGGAAAAACCAATCTATTTTAAGCATAAAAAAATGTATGGCAAGTGGCAAAAAAATTGGAATTGAATAAAGGCCATCATTGACCAACAAAAAAAAAAATGAAAAGAAAAAAAAGAAAAAATGTTGACAATTGTAATTTTCTGTCTCTTTATTGGCTATCACGTCAATTCACAACAAATCACAAGACATTTAGAATTCCCCTTAAAATTTTAGTTCAGATCAAAATTTAATTACGTATTGGGCCCGATCGAATCGATTAGAAATATCGATAGCAGTTTCTTTGAAACAAGTGCTATTATCACAATTTTAGTCGGCACAACACAACATCGGCTCCCGTCTAAACATTCCCAAATTTTTCAAAAAAAATTTACGTCTTTAAGATGAATTTGGTCGTTCACAATCAGTGGCCGCTTCTTTAACCTTAGCATGACCACTTTTTTGGTCGGCTTGTCCGGGATGTATTACATCTGTCGTCTGTGGCCAGTTCGTTGTAATCAAGCCGTAAATCATTTAATGTTTGTAAGAAATTTTTCGTTGTCTGGGCAATTGATGAATTTTCATCGGTCACATTTGAATTGTCATTGAAATCATCCGATTCACCTTGACGATGAACCGTTGATGTGACATTTTTATTACGACGATTCGATAGATTTTGAATTGTCTTACTATTATTATTATTATTATTATTATTATTATTTCCAGTTAGCAATTTACCGGATGCTAATGTGTCAATTTCGATATTTGATTTTTGTATACCATCCAAATGATGAGCATTCGTTTCAATCGCGTCAACATTGTTCGATGAATTTCCATTTGATTTTGTTCGATGATCATTTAAATTCGATATGATGCTGTTAAATATGATGGCTGTGTTTGGTTGAACCTTTTTTATGGTTGGTGTATCGTTATTGTTGTTGTTGTTATTGAAAAATACTTTGGTCCAAAAATTCACATCTTCAACATCGGAACTTGAATTACGGTTTGGTTTTGATCGTTGTTGTTGTTGTTGTTGTTGTTGACGATCACTACCACTTGCACCATCTGACATAATGATGCTATTATAGGTGCCATCACGATTATTATTATCAGTGTTTCGATTCAAATTAAGTTTTCGCCCTTTATTCACATTAAATTCGCCCATTAAACGATCCAATGTCTGATCATAGCAATCATATGACAAATGTTGCAAATAATCGCTATCAGAATTGGATATTTTTCGATCATCAGTAGTAGATTTTTTCATTGTTTGCGGATTCCAATTCCATGCCATTGAACGGCGAACATTGATTTGATCGTTAACCGATGAGACTGGTTCACTAGATGTGGCAACCGTTTCCATTTCATTTCGATATGAAGTTTTACGTTCGGCATTTCGTAATGATTCGGTAGAACTGGATCCAGATGTTGTACTAGTTTCATTTGAACCATCGCTGCTTAGCAAATCACCAAAACACATTCGTGGCCCTTCGAATAAAGTGTCAAATACACTGGCCGAACGCATTGGTGAACGATAACGATTTCGAGTAGCTGCAAATTATATAATTTCAAAATTAATTTCATAATTCAATGGAATTTCAAAAAAAAAAACAGAAAAAATGTAGAATTCTGACCGGTTTTACTTGTTTTCGACGCTGTAATTGGTAATGAACTGAAGTCATTGATTTGATTTATTGCATTTGTTGTGTGATTGGTGTTGTTATGATTTTTGATTTGTTCTTTCGGTGATGTTCGAAAATTTAATGAAAATTCAGCATACTCAACATCATTTTCACCGGACATTGGATCCTCAAAACCCAATTCGTTGTCTTCTTCAGAGCTATCGGTCTTTTGGCTGGCCAATGTAACCGTTCCATTTCTCTGTAAGTCCTCATCCTATGCGAAAAGGACGAGAAAAAAAACATGCACAAACTCGAATAATGTTATGCTAAATAAATAACGGGAAAAAAAACGATTTTGCACTCAAACGACTCACCGAATCGGAATTCAATGTAAAACTAGTCGATGTTCGTAGATTTGGTGATGATACCGATAAACCAAGTGAGGTCACTTTCGGTGGTGCATTTTCTAAATTGAAAATTAAATATTTTCATCGATTCAAAATCCATCAATATACATATATAATGGTATGGAGTATATGAGACTTACTGATTAAAGCGGCCGCTTTTGGCAGTGCATTTTCATCATTTTGAGAAATGGCCACATCGAACGGCTCAACTCGCACATTATTCGCACAAATATTTTGCAAGAAATCGGAGAACAAATCTGTAAAAAATTCGATATTTCAGAATCGACGAATCAAAAAAAAAAGAAAAAACTAATGAACTTCATGGGATCGTACCGTCATTGGGAACATTATCAATATTATTTGTAGCCGTTCGATCATTGGCATTATAAAAAGTTCGATCGATCGAATCATATTCCTGATATAAATGATCAAACTTTGTATTGGTTTTTTGGCTGAAATCCGAATGGTTCACCGATTTGGCAGCATCATAGCTTGGTGCCTTCTTATTACCATATTTAAAAGCATCGTTTGTTGAATTCTTTGACTTGGTGCCGGATATGGCTGGAAAATATACCAACAAATGAGAACCAAATTTTTTCCCCGTTTTTTTTTTTTTACCTGATGTTGTTGTCGGAGCTGAATAAGATGTGGTGGGTGTGGCGTTAGCACTGGCCAAATTAACCGAAATCAATTGACAATTGTCACCAACACTGACAGTCGATGAGCTTGAATTGATTTCCGTAATACTAGCGCCACCGTTAACATTTGAATTATGCGAATGATGTTTATTTTTGGCCATTTCACGCTTTAAACGATCCTTTGTTTGCTTTAATTCCGTTTCCAAATGTCCTTGTTTTTTTTGCAATTGGCTAATAAACCATTGTTGATCACGGCATCGTTGAAAAAATGTCGATGGTCTCACTTGAAATCGTAACTCCAACATATCACGTTGAATATTTAAATAACCTTCGGATGCAAGCAAATCCAAACGAAAAAAACGATTATAGCCCCAACATTCGCCCACCTCAAAATCGCTAACAAATTCACGTTGAATAATTTTGCATGAATTTTGATGGATCATTTGGACACGATATTCATATTTGCTTGTTTCCGGATAACCGTGCGTCAATTCAAGAAAAACACTTAAATATTCACCACGTACGGCTCCATTACCATTTGGATAGACTTTAAGACGCCATTGCAAACCATTTACATTCAATTCATTTGAATAGACGGGAACACCTTTGCGTTGCAGGCCCGTAAATTTATCCATTAAAAATGTACATTCATCATAGGCTGGTACAATTTCACTATTAAAATCGGCCGGAACGGGTGCCGTAATATAGCATGCCATCGGTTTTAAACGAACCTGATGGATCATTTTCAATAATTCCGGTGATTTCATAATCAATTGAGATCGTGAACATGTATTCATTTGATTTTCAATTTCATCCAATAATTGCTCTAAATGTTCGGTTTCATGATCCAGTGAACTCTTTTGACGCATCAATGTCACCAATTTGACTTTGAGTTGAGATTCCAAACGGCCAACCATTAATTCAACGGCATTACGAATTTCACGAACTTTTTGATCTTTTGCCGAACGAACGGTTTCAACATTTTGTTCAACATCTTTAACTAAACTTATTAATTCCATTAAACGGCTCCGTAGCTGAGATACTTCTTCTTTTACTTGAGCGATGTGCGTTTCATAAACGAGCTCTATATTTCAAACAAATAGAAAAAAGAAAAGAAAAGAAGAAAAAAATTGAAAAAAAGAAAAAAATTGATGATTTTGCCGAATCCAAAACTCTTACCCAACTGTTTGAACAAATGGCCCGAATGTGTTCCACCCCATAATGCACACTGATGACATATACAACATTTGCATGTTGAACAATAAACGGATAATTTTTCATTGTGGGTGGCACATTGATCATCATTTTCGGTTTGATTGAGACCAGTTGCACGAATATTTGCGCATATTTGTTGTAATGATTCAACTTGAATGGCCACTTCTTCAAACCAACGGCAATTAACCAATTCATTAACATGCAATGCAGCACGACAATGTGGACATTGGCGACGTGTTTCATTTAACCAACGGGATATGCATACATAACAACATAATTTTGAACAATGCGGACATAAATGAGCCTCTTGCAATTTTTCCATACAAATAAAACACCGGAACACATCGTTCAATGACTGAAAGGAAAATGAAAAATAAATGAAAAAAAAAAAAATTAATTGAAACAAATTCAAATTTTTTAATACCATTTTTTTGTGTGAGTTAGTTTTGGGGTTTTTTTTTGTGTTGTGTCAAAAATAAAACAAATCGAAAACCGAAATATTCCAAAATTGGTGTTGGTCTATTCCTAATTTCGAGCTATCAGCTTTAGAATAACATCGTTAAACTCAAATGGATTGCTTTTTTTTTCTTTCTTTTGTTTCGCGATTTTTATGGCGTTTGGATCGTGATTATTGTTAATTTGACGTTTGATGATATACAATATATTTGTTGACTGGCACCATCACGATATGCATGAAGTTACTTTGTTTTTGTTATTGTTGGGCTATTGAAAATATGTTTGGATATTGGATTTGTCTATGTGTAGGTAGGTTTGTAATGCATGTATTTGTATACCCAATACACCATCATCGGACGGTGTTTTTGTTCTTCATTTTTTTTCTCCTTTCATTTCACCTATACAATGGCATGCATTGTGAGTTAGTCTATTCTATTCGCTTCAATTAACCGTTGCATATGCATATTATATTACTTAGCAACTGACGCTTTGTTATTTCATGTTCGTTTATTTTGCCCAGTCAAAATGAGAACGAACGAACGAAAAAAAAACGGTTCATTTGGTCGAATTGAGCCGATGACTGCGTGAAAATATTTTATTTTTCTTCGAATTTGAATTCTTTTCGAATTTTTTGCCTTTTGTTTTTATGCATTACCATATATGCCATTAAAACGATCATGGAACGTAATCTTATGTCTCAAAATGAGTCCATTTTTGACTATTTATTCAAAATTGAAATTGCCAAAATAATTAATAATGCAGAATATTTGTGCCTATTAATTCGATGCAAAAGAAGCGAACTTGAATTTAGTTTTTCACAGTCATTTGATGAGATGGCACGGAGATCAAATCCATGGTATCCCTGTTTTCATGAAGTTCAATTGAACACCCACAAATGGAAATAAACGATTTTGTTTTTTATTCCTTTATTTTTTTATCACATCAAAATTGAGTGTTGTCCCTTCTCGAAATATGATGATTTTATGCATTTTTTGTTGTTGTTGTTGCTTTGGTTTGCAAAAGTTTATTAATAACTAAAAGTATATGTATACATATTGTATTGTAAACTAGTCTTGAATGCTTGGAGTCCTAAGCACAACGATCAATGACCAAACAACAAACA
The DNA here is from genome assembly GCA_000149185.1 of Mayetiola destructor. Lineage (NCBI taxonomy): Eukaryota > Metazoa > Arthropoda > Insecta > Diptera > Cecidomyiidae > Mayetiola > Mayetiola destructor. The sequence goes on along the minus strand of GL501532.1, from coordinate 238,332 downwards.
TACACATTATATGGGATTTTAAGCCGGTCCAGTTTGTGATAACGATCGAAACATCGAAGCATCATATTAATAAAATGATACGATGTATAGCGACAGGCTGTAAGTGGCAAGCATATGCCTACATACAATATACACACAACACAAAAAATAATAATAATAATAATAATAATTTATTGATGATCATTGAGATGGCCATATTTGGCGAAAACATGGATGAGTTCAAGTGCATTCAAGTGCACGACTATGTTATTATTGTATATTTTAATGCAACTAACTGACGACTGGCTAGAATAAGAGAGAGAGAGAGAGAGAGAGAGAGAGAGAGAGAGAGAGAGAGAGAGAGAAGAAGAGAGA
>GL501532.1:223688-233842 GCA_000149185.1 Mayetiola destructor | reverse complement strand
TCCTTTTTGATTTAAATTTGATTGGGATTCGGTTACATTTGAATTGAATTCATTCAATGGTTTTTTCTTCTTTGTCCGTTCTTTTGTTTCAACTTTTTGCGGTGTTTTAATTTAAATATTCTTAAAAATATTTCAACAAACACATCGACTGCCTGAGATGCATAAGAACAAATTATTATTATTTCGAAATGCAAAAACAAAACAATAAAAAATATTTCGTTTGTAGTTTTTTTCTTTCTCTTCTTTTGTTTTGTTTCAAATTCGTTTACACTCACTGCGAGCCTCTGAACGACTGCATGCTCAACACAAAATAATCAACTTGTAAACTTCTGGACTGTTGTGTGCTTTACAACAATGAACGATGAACGATATGCATATTTGTTAACAGCAACAGCAACAGCAACATCAGCAGCAGCAGCAACATCAGCAGGAGCAGCAGACAATGATAAACTCACCAACGTAACGTTAATAACGAATCAATTTGGATTTTGATACGATAATCAAAGTTCGCCGATTGGATGTTCATTTCGCCAATATGAAAACAAATCACAATCACAATCATTTTTCTGCAATCGCTTGAATGTGTTGAGCCATCAACATTGTGTGTCTGTGTATTTTTGTTGTGTGTGTGTGTGTGTGTGTGTGTGTGTGTGTGTCTATACATTAAAAATGCTTTGCGTTTGGATCAAAATGTGCAAAAAAAAAATTCAAATATGGATCGAGTGAATGGAGTTTGGTGTTTGGTGATTTTGTTGAAAGTCGGCGAAGGATCCTGCGAAAAGTCAACATGCATTTATTTCAGTCTGTGTTAGTATTCAATCGCAAATGGAATATCTGAAAATAATTCATTTTAGAACCATTCAATTTCTCTTTTTGTTTTCGGTTTTCGTCTCCTAAAATTCCAGGTGTACGACCTGGAACATTCACACGATCCGAAATGGATAAATTTTCAGATTTCTAATTCCTGCCCCCGTTCAAAGTTAACGTTTTTTTATTGTTTGGAATAATATTCGGAATTTGTTGGCAGCGCCAACTTCACACCAAACATCCAAACGTACACTGTACAAAATATATACATATCATTAAAGTATGGTGTGACCGTACATGCTAATATACAAGTACATGTATTATTAAACAGCTGATTGTTTGATGCGCAGCTTCTAAAGTATATATTTTTGTTTAAAGGCCACCACACACATTCAGATGGTCAATTTTGACGTATCCCAATATCCGAATCAATCATTAAACTGTGGAGAAAAAAAAAATTTCGATTAGAAATGAATTGAACTCGAAACAAACAAAATTCCAAAATTTCAAGTGGAAATTTCAGAAAGAAAAAAAAATAAAGAGAGAGAAATTCGAATTAAAATGAAACAAGTGACAACGGCAACGAGTAGTGTTAGTTGGAATGCATTTTGGTGGATTCTTGGTTCATTATGCATGCCAATAACTATTCCGTATTTGGTTTGCAAAATAATGTCTCAAATACGATTACGCAAAAATAGGGACGTTTTAAAGGATAAGGTGAGTTTTGATGCGTTTTTTGTTTTTACCTTTCCAGCCATTCAATTCATTGGCGATTCATTTGAAAATATTTTTCGTTATCGATTTATGAATTGATTGCAATATTAAATAATAATAATAATTTAGGTCGTAGTTATAACGGGAGCCAGTTCTGGGTTGGGCGAAGCATTGGCGCATACATTTTACATGTCTGGCTGTAAAGTTGTATTGGCTGCACGACGCAAAGAAGAATTAGATCGTGTTCGAACTGATTTACTTGAAATGCATTCGGTAATAAAATAAAATTTTCTATCTATTTTTTTTTTTTTGTATTATTTTCTCATTTCATGGAAAGTTGTTTATTTGTTTATTTTAATTTAGCATTTGGTGACTCATCCGCCAGTAATAATGCAGCTAGATGTATCCGATTTGAATTCATTGCCCGAAAAGGTGACACAAATTGAGAAAATTTTCGGTCACATTGATGTTTTGGTAAACAATGCCGGTATCAGTGTTCGATCAAATGCTGTTGCAATGGCCGTCGATTTGGATGTTCAAGTGATGCTTGTCAATTATTTTGGAACGATTGCAATGACTAAAGGTAAAGCATAATTGAATAGGGAAAATTCTCTACTACATCAAATGAACGGTTTTGATTGGTTGCATTCTTTTTCTTGTTTTTTGTTTTGTCTTTTCATCTTCATTGCAGCGGTCTTACAAAATATGATAAAACGTCGTGAAGGTCGCATCGTTTGTGTGAGCAGCGTTCAGGGAAAATTTTCGTTGCCTCATCGATCTGCATATGCAGCATCAAAGCATGCACTTCAAGCATTCTGCGATTCATTGCGTGCTGAAATGGCCGAACATAATATATCTGTGTTATGTGTTAGTCCTGGCTATATAAATACAGCCCTTTCATTGAATGCATTAACTGCTACCGGTCGACCATATGGCAGTAAGTAGATAAATCCAATCATTTTGATTTTTTTCATAGATTTTAATTTTAATTTCAATTGGTTTTTTTTTTTGTTTCACAGTGACCGATTCAACGACAGCAAGCGGATCTAGTCCTGAGCATATTGCCGACGATATTCGTAAGGCTATTTTAAGTGAAGAAAAAGATGTGATATTAGCACCATTTTTACCAATAGCTGTGCAATGGCTACGTTTATTGTGTCCATCACTTTATTTTTGGATCATGGAAAAACGTGCACGTCGTATGACCGAATCGCACAATTGAAATTTCAAACATTTTTGAATGGCAATTCATACATTTTCTTACATTAAGATTTTCAATGTGGTTTAGTGCTAAAATATTCAGCACAATTGGTAGAATTTTATTATTCGAATTTTTATTTATTATCGTACAAAAATTGGTATAAATTTTATGACAAAAAAAAAAATAATTGACTAAACATGTAATTTGCACTATGTAGCCGGAAAAAATAATGCTAAAACCTGTTCTGATGCGGCTGCAAATATCATTTAATTGGAAAAGGATAAACATAATATTTAATCAAATTAATATAATATGATCTAACAAATGGTGAAAATTGATTAAAAAATAAAGTTTAAAATGTCGAAATTTTTCATCTTTTGCTCGGTTTGTTGGTCTTGGATGCAAATATATATGATTGTCACATTTGAGCAAAAATTGAATCGCTTTTACTGTTGCATATTGATCCGCCATACGCCATACGTGATAGCCAAATTGTTTTTGGAAAATTAGACTGAAATGGTAAATTTGCTTGAATTTAATCCGTGTATGGTTTGGTTACACCAAAAATGCGAGGGAGCCAAAATCGATTCGTTTCAATTGGCAAAAGCAAACACCAAAATTAAGGCGTTCTCCAAATCGATTCATCGGAATTAAAGTCAAATTTCGAATTTTTTTGGCGCACCGTATCGCAAACGATCTCTTTGAATTTGCATGATGAAATCAACGATTTAATTATTATAAAAAAAAACATTGCTGAAATGAATGAGAAATTCACACCGCTTTTGTGAAAGCTGTCCATAATAATCGAAGATTCCGAAATTTCGAAAACGTTAAAATTTTTGCATTGAAAAGTTTAAGATATTGTCGTTTAGAAATAGTCGTGTGCGCATTGTGCATGCAAGCCAATAGACCCAATTAAAATGACAAAAATAACAGTAATTAATTGATAAAAATGAATTTCGTTTCGATTTTTTGTTTTCTATCCTTCTTCCGTTCATTTGTCCGTAAAAGCCCACGTTATTCCATTGCAGTCATTGTGTAAAAGTGTTGTGTACTTTGAATGAGTTTTGAAATGCATTTCTCAGCATTAGTCAAACAAAGCCATATGATTTTCACTTTCAATCTAATGTTATGCCGAACAATCAGCAACGAACAATAATATAATAATTGAATTGAAGTCATCGATTCACAATTGAAATGTAAAATATTTCATATATATATATATGATTTGTGGTTGTTTTTGTTGTTGTCATACAAACGACATTTATGTGCGACAGTGAGAGTGAATTGTTTTACACAATTTCCATTTAAATATACAAAAATGTATAAAACGTTTTACAGCAAAGTTTCTAAAGTGAGTGTAGTTGGCAGTATTTGGTGCTCATGTGCTTAATGTTTGGATGTGAATTAAAATTCTGTCGTAAATAATAACGATTGAATCGTAGGTACTTTGAACACACACAATCGCTTTAAATGCTCGCATATAGGACATTTGTTATTTTCTATCTTTCTTGCTCTTTCTCGCTTTTTATTTCTAAATGAACGGCACCTGAAGCCCGGACTAAGAAGTTCTTGTTCTAGAGAGGTCAGTGAGTGTGACTTTGTAAGAATAATATTAATACATTATTTATTATTCTTGGTCTCGAAACAAGCAAAACTACAAAAAAATGATTAAATGAAAGAAAAACACGAATATAGCAACAAATTATTTGCTGCTGGTCGACCAACAATCAAACGGACCAAATAAACCGACCAAAGAATAAAAATTAATAATTACGTCACATTGATACCATGTTTGGTAAACAAACGAACTTTACCAATTCGGGCATACATTTCTCAACCTTAAAAAAGCTCATATTTGCTCTATCTCTTTCTCTCTCTCTATCTCTCTCACACTTTCTCGATCTTGAACGCATTTCGTTCGCTTACTTTGTCTTTTAATTTCATACAATGTCAGTAGCCTATTGAAAACATACACACACACATTATTATTTTTTCTATGTCACATTTACAATCGATGTGTTAAGTGTAAGGTGTTTATTCGACAGAATTCAATTGTTTATTGTGGAAATAAATAAACAGTAGTTAACTGCCGTTGTTTCGGCTACCAATATATTGGTGCGTTAGATTCTACATCGATTAAATCAGTAGGACAACGAAATAGGAAACCACAACCAAAATTATCCGACAAAAAAAACACTACCACATTCAAACCACCAAAAAATAAATTTATTTTTATTTTTCTTCCATTTAGTTTCCTTTGAAGGGGGGTTTTTTTTTCTTCATTTGAAATTCGATGTATGAACAGAAACGTAACGTGTATCATTCCATCAAAAATTGATATTTCGATTTGAAATGTTGTGGATAAATTTTTCTTTCACCAGTCACATTATTAGTTGATATTGAATATGCGGCTGGTCAACGGACCATCGATCCAATGTATTGTTTATATAGTCCAGTATAGTTCAGTGTGGTTCAGTGTGTGTCTGTGTGTGTGTGTTATTGGTTATTGGTACGTTATTTGTTTGAATTATAACGAAAATTTTGCTATTGAAATTGTATTTGAGTTTGGGATTTTCAAACGGAGCCAAAGAAAGAAACAAAAAAACCCAACAATAAAATTTAGTTATTTGTGCGAAGGTTGACTTTTTGCCATATCTGTTTCCAAATGAATGAATAAATGAAGATGACATTAAAATATATTAATACATAATCGAATTCACGATTCCCATATTAAGAAAAACGAACATCAAACATCAACGGTTTTGTTAAATAATTCCCAGAAAATTGATCAGGTGCCTCAGATCACGAGAATCGTGCTCACTTATAAGTTCACCGAAAATTGATGACCAATTTTTTTTTTTCGTTTTTCTTTTATTATTTGATTTTTGAATTATTATCGTTATCATTGCGTTCGATTTGCGTTCGTCTGCATGTCGTTTGATCAATTTTCAAATGGTTAAAAAATCATCCGTTCATCCAGTTGACTTTGTGGTGCATGAAGAGGGGCCAATTCACAAAAGATTACAAAATCCAAAAAAAAAACGCAACTGGGTCGAAGTGAAAAAGTTCACTATAACGAGTAACGAGTAACGAGATAACGAGAGTATCATTTTTGTCATTCTCATTCCAAATGAATAACTGAGACGAGTGAAAAAAGTTTCAAACAACTGTTTTTCCTGTTTGTTAATTTGAATTGATTATTATCATACTAAACTGAAAAGTTTTTTTTTTAGGAAATCAAAGTGTTGTTAAAAGTGCTCAAAAGTTTTTGTATAAATAATTTGTAATTGAAACGTGTTCGATTAATTTGAAAAAAAAAGAACTCATAGTTGGAAAAGTGGAAGAAAAAGTGTGTGTGTGATCGAAAGGATTAAGATTGAAATTCATATCAAAATTTCATATTTCATTTTAGAAATAGTTGCAGATTGTGGGGGGTTCTTAATTGATTACATTTAGTAATAATTTCATCATAATGGATTTTTGGTTAACGGTAGCATTTTTGCTGTTAATTTATTTAGTGATATTGTTAATTCGCCGGATAATGGAAGATAAACATGTTAAGCAATCCCGTCAAGAAATGCCTGGAAAGGTTTGTACATTTTGTATGTGACATACTTTTTCAACGTTTGTTCATCAATTCATTGATATTATTTATTTTGCTTTGCGTTCGATTGGTTTGGTCTAAGCCTTTTCGGCTTAAATGTTTTTTTCGTTTATTTTTCGTTCTTCTTTTTTGTTCGTTCTTTTCGTAGGTGACGGTTATAACCGGTGCCAGTACCATATTAGGTGAAGCATTAGCTCAAACATTTTATCGTGCCGGCTGTAAATTGATATTGGTTGGACCAAATGAATCGGAATTAGAACGCGTTCGAATTCATTTATTTTCATTGAGACCAAATGATGTGCCCGTCTATCAGCCCGATGTAGTTGCCATGGATTCCATGGATTTTCAAACGATTGATGAAAAAGTGGCCAGCATTTTGGAGCAATGCGGTCAAGTTGACATACTTATTAATAATTCAACAGTTTGTACACGATCTGATGTTCTATCGGCAAAACTTGATACCGATATTCGCGTGATGAATGTTAATTACTTTAGTCCGATCGCATTTACCAAAGGTATAGTATTGAAAAGTAATAATAATAATAATAATAATGATTTACGGAGAATTGTCTTCCGATTCGGGGCTCCTCTTGAATCTCATACAAAACATATGAATCTGAAATTTGAAACTAAACGCTATTTAAATTGACAATTTATCGCTTTATTTTGGCATCCGGCAGACGATATTTGACCCGATTTGTTATGTATAACATATCACATCAAAACATAAACACTCACATACGGTTACTCAATAAATCGAACAAAGTTCAAGCGGAGGCGGAAAAATATACATGAATATTGTTTTTGTTGTTGTTTTTTTTCCAATTTCAAACTCACAAAGCTCAACTATTTGCCTAACATGTGAATGTTTTTTCATTCCATTTTCTGTTTTGTTTGTTATTTGTAACTAAAATCAATCAACCGCTTCACACCGCTGAACATGTGACATTCAATAATTCCGCTTTATGTTGGATGCCGACCCGCGAAATTATTATTATTATTATTAATTGGACGATGATCAATGAGCGATTATTTTTTTTTTTCATCAAAAATATTTAAAATTAATAAAAAAGAAATGAAATTTCTCTGTTCCGTCTCTCGTGTCCCGGGTATCTATTAGCCTTGCTCCCATCGATGGTTCATCGAAAAACTGGAAAAATTGTCTTCATAAGCAGCGTTGCGGGCAAAGTGCCAATACCATTTCGTTCAACATTTGCCGCATCTAAACATGCTTTACAAGCATTTAGTGATTCGTTACGAGCTGAAATTGCAATGTTTAATATTTCAGTGTTGGTTTCAAGTCCTGAATACATTGCTATGGATTTATCACAAGATGAAATTAAAACAGCTGGAACAGAATATGAAAGTATGACATTTTCTATTTGTTTGCCGCATCAGGGCACGCAACTTATTTTTTTTTTTTTTATTAAAATTAAAAATTTTACACAGAATTTTCAAGAGAAATTTGTTTCTTTTTTTTTTCATTTGCTTCCGGTAAAATTTAGCATTGGAAAAGGGTGTCATACCATTAGGTGATCCACCGAATAAAATAGCCGAATCCATTTTGATGTCAGTTCTACGCGATGATAAAGAGCATTTACCATTTTCATTTAAGTTTGCATATTGGTTACGTGTTATATGTCCGGCATTTTTTCATTTTATGATGTCACGACGAGCTGAACAAACAATCAATGACATTACCAAACCAAATATCCAACGATTTTGAAAAAAAAACCAAAACCAAAACATTTTGTGAACACAAGAATCCTTTTTTGCCATAATTCATTTTTTATTTTATTTTATTTTTGTTTGAATAATTTTCGGTCTCGAGACTTTGGTTATTGTATTCATTGCATACACAACGAAATAAATTGAATGGCTGACTGTTCTGTTCAGTGCTCAATTGTTATGATTAGAACAAGATGATTTTTTTTTTTTTTGAAAATATTCCAAAGTCCAATGACATCCATTTAATGAAAATTGTTAATTTAGTTCGCAAATGATAATGGATTTTGAAAACAAATTCCATTTAATTAGTCGTGTAATTTTCTAACTGTAAATTATATCTTTCACTGAAATAACATAATTATTGAGCGTCGAGACACTGAATAAACTCTGAATCAAACCAAACAAAACAGGATCAGAACACACACACACATTTGCATTCCATTTCGAAAAATCCTCGTCAGCAACGGACAAATATTCTTTTATGATTTTAATGGTTTTAAATAAAATGATAAAAAGAAAAGCAAGCAAAATGTTGACGCTTTTCATTTATTTACCGTATAAATAATATATATTCAATATTAATACATTTATGACTTGAGACTTGAATCTTGAATAAACAGGCGAATAAAACATTTTAAAATTTACATTTTCAAATTTATTTCCCGTTACACTGTTAATTAAACCATTTTCGTGGGTCATGAATTTTTTTTTTAAAAGCATTCTTCTCAATTTTCGATGCACTAAACCAATTATTCCAGAGAATTGAAACATTATGAATAAACAGATTACAATAGATTTCAGTTCCAGTGATATTATTATTAATTATTATTTAATAAAGTTAAAATCCGTTCAGCAAACAAAGTGTAAGTTTCACATCGAATCGATAGACAAAGAGAATAAGATAGAGCTGATCGAGTATACTCTGCATCATCCTGTCTAATCAAGTATTGACCGATTGATTACTTTATCGAGCAAATGAAATCAATTGTAAATTATTTTCTATTTCATTTGTGATTGACTGCAGTGTGGAGCGTGGAGTATGAAATGTGTAGCTCATGAAGTGGTCAACGGTCTGTATTGTACGATACATAAGATATGATAAATTCCATATATATTTATTTGCACACAGTCCACATGATGGTGGATAAAATCAATCAACAGATTCAAACGGCACAAGTGCCCAGTGCCCAGTGCCCAAAGCTTAATGAACTAATATCCATAAAATTCGATAAAGATATTGAGATGACGTAATTTAATTCAATATTCAATTCGTTTGATGCAATCGATGTTCGTTGAACAGTTAAACATTGAGTTGTTGAACACTGTCGAATAATTATTATCAATGGAATTATCCCATTAAACTTAATGAGAAATGTTGAAGGAACGAAATGAATGGAAAATGGAAGATGAATGATGGAAACCCTTCAATTTCAGTCATACTTAAATCATCGATTCAATTGCCAAATGGATTCATAAACAACAATATCGATGTTATAACTGGGGCCAAAAATTCATTCATTGAACAATTTTGAATGGTACATTTTGAATTAATAATCACGTTTTCGAATTTTATTTCGGTCATTAAATCATTGTCATGTTGTCTGTGACTTTTATCATTCATTTTTCTTCGTTCGTTCTGTTTCAATATTCGTCGATCGAATAGCTATGCTTTAATGAATCAAAACCATTCGCCACTTGGCTTTCCATCAATGAAAATGAAGAATAAATGTGTGGCGAATAAAATGGCAAAGGGCAGCAATGACATCGGCCAATTCACGCGGTGAACCATAAACACAGGACTGATTTCTTAAATATAAAATCGAAATGAATGGTGACGACGACGAACCTGATTTTGAATAAAAATGGAGAAGAAAATACAAACAGCTGTTGACTTATAAAATAGTTTTATTCTCATAAACTAAAACATAAAAATTCAATGTTTCGTTGGCCTAATAATGTCGATGTCTGCATGGAAATTGGCAATAATCATCTTTGTTCACTGTTTACCATCCATAGTGAGCGTTTGAGCTTTGAAATGAAGCGTGTGAGACGGCTGTGGCTGGTGAGTATGAAACTGCAGCGGTTTTGATAACTGGG
>GL501532.1:193299-213944 GCA_000149185.1 Mayetiola destructor | reverse complement strand
TGTGTGTGTGTGTGTGTGTGTGTGTGTGTGTGTGTGTGTGTGTGTGTGTGTGTGTGTGTGTGTGTGTATTGTGCATTCTTTCATTCCTTCATTTCATTTTTTTTTTCAGCGTAGGCGTTTACATACATTGATTTATTCATTGTTTATTTATAGCATTTGCATTCGCATTTTCGCACAAACTGGCACTCAAATTGTAAATAAAAACTAAATATATGCATATGATTTATTAAAAAAAAACCAAAAAAACCAAAAAAAGCGGAAGCACGAAAAAAGAAATGGATCAATAAATGACTTGAAATGATTCAGAAACATTGCTCATTTTGGTAGATTTTGTTTAAATGCCAAACATTTAATCATTTTGAAGTGAAAATGTGTGTAATAATAATTAATTTTAGCCGGCGATTTAATTAATCATCAATATTATTTTTTTTTTTCATGTTTTGTGAAGTTCCTTCTTGTTCTGCGTACATAATCCAACTTTTCAATGGCAACTGGCATTCGCTACAGCATACATCTCTCTATTCATTTTGGTAGGTTAAACCGATTTTATTGATTGATTGTTAATTGGATTCCAAAGAATCCGTATATTTTAATGATAATTAGATTTAAATCTTTGTTGTTTTCATTTTTTTTTTCTCATTTTCGAAAAAGATCTTTTTTCACTTTTGCAGCCTCTGTCTATCCATTTGATTTCATTTTTGGCAACGATTCTCTCTGAGCTCAAATAATAATTTGATTTTCATGGAACAAACTGCAAAATATCCTCTCTTATTCCATAATAAATGAATAAAGAAGCATTTTAATTTAAATCGAAAGCAATTCCCATTTTTCGGAGCCTGCCTATAATAACAATGGAAAATAAAAAAAAAAAAAAACAAAAAACAAACCATTTATTCTTTTCTGCTTTCTGATCTCAATTTTTATTTTTCAATTCTAACCATTTGACTATAGTTTTACACACTGCACTGAATCCAAAAATCTAAATGTATTTAACTATTGTAAAAACTTAAAAATAATAATGAGAAAAACACATTTTTATTTTGTTGGTCTGTTGCACAAATATAATAAAATATGTAAATAAGTAAATTTTATTTTGCATTTAGAAAAAAAAAAAAATTATTCCAGACTCTGTTTTTCAGTTCCTTCAATTATTCAAACAATACCGAAAAATTATGTTGTTGTTTTGTCACAGACATTGATTGATTCTCGTAAAATATGTTTGTTTGATTTTTTTTTTTGATGGTTGTTTTTGATTAATGATGTTTGCTCATTTTGTATAACACGCATTTTTCTTCCCTTGATTTTCCACATTCGATTTTCTATTTTTACATTTCCTAAATAAATTTACATTTTGAATGTAATACAGTTTGTTTTACATATTAACCACTAAAGGTGTTTTCCGTTATTTTTCCCCCCCCCCCCCCCCAAAATTATTATTGTTATTGGTTTTTTTACGTAAAGATTATTTTGTTAATTTTTTTGCCGTTCATTTTGTGTTGGATATTATTAACAATAAAATTCAAGATTTGAAACGAGGACTTCAAATTGTTTCGGGATTTTTTTTTCTTTCTTTCTTTCATATCGATTAATATCGTATTTGTTTGTTTGTTTGGTTTTTTTTGTTTGGTTCTTTTGTTTTATAAGCTCTTTCAATTTTCAAATATTACTTTTCAGTTTGTTTTCTGGCTCTTTGGTTAGTTTTCATTTGATTAGATTGGACCCATGTCTGGTTTCGAATAATAATATATTTGGTTTTGCTTTTTGGTCAATGGTTGAATGTTAATTTAATAAAGATATATAATATATTTAATAATCGTCACAAAGAGCTATTTTGTTCTAACCAAATCGAATTGAAGAGTTTTTTTTTTTTAACCCATTGAAATTTCAATCCATACTTGGTGGAGGCCTGTTTCCTGTTTTTCCCGTTTTGAGACACTCTTTACCATTTTGCGCTTTATTCAGCCAAATATTCAGGATTTTTATTGAGAAAAATGAATAATTGCATTATGTATGTGAATGTGTGTAGACTGTGTGAACTATGGAACTTATTAAATTAACTACTATGTTGGATCTATTAACTCCCTCCTTAATTTTTTTTTTTTTTTTTGTTAAACTTTGTATACATATAAGTATAGTATGTGAAAGACAAAAGGATTTTGAGAATCGAGGAAAAGTTCATTAATTGTGAAAATAGTTAATGCATAGTTTAATGTTAAAAACGATTTCGCTTCAATGCACACACTATGAATTTCATGCATTTGGATTACACAACGCCATACAATGCACATAGTTTTCTGAAAATTCCAAAATGGAATTGAAAACAACTTAAGACCTACGATTCAATGTAATGGTTAATGTTATCATCCTCTTTTTTCGTCTCTCTCTCGCTTTCTGTTTCTCTAATCCCGAATTTTCAATGATGAAAACTCTAAAACACATTCATCCATAAATCATCCGATTTTATTAAATTAATTTTGCGAAAGATGTTCAATGTTCAAATTCTCCTAATGTTCTTAAAACTGTAAAATTCACTACGACTTTGGCCTTAATCATTTCTGCTAATAAAGATTGATTTCTTTTTTTGTTTTGTTTCTTTTCTTTTTATTTTATTTTATTTTTTTTTTTGATTTTTTACTGAATCGATAAATATACGTAGTTCTGAAACAGAAGATTCATCAACGGTTCGAGCAAGATGTTGCCATTGGACAAAAGCCGATTCATTTACGAAAAATGAATTTTATTTTAAAGTTCCATTTTCAAATTCTGATGCTGCAGTCGTACAGTCGTAAACATTGAAAAAATATCATCTGGACATTATAATGATATAATTGAATGTGATTATTAATAATTGACTGTCCAGATGATCCAGTCGTTCGTCGTCCATTCATTCATATATTTTTCTTATCATTTTTCACATAAATTACATTTTGTTTCATTTTCTTTTCATTTTTTGTGTGTGTTTCATGTTCCGAAAAAATAAAAAAATAAAAGAGCCAATCGAAAAGAGATAGAAATACTTGAAACCGAAATGAATTGTTTGTTGCACAATTACCATTTAAAATGAGCGACGTTATTTTCTCTTTGTTATGGCAGCAATAGCAACAGCAGCAACAGCAGCAGCAACAGCAGCCTCAACAGCCGCATTAACAGTAATAATAGTTATTGTTATGGTTGATATTTGCGCGCTCCATCGAATCCAAATGAAAGAAGAGCCGAAACAAAAAAAAAAATATTTACAAAACTTGCAAATTTTCACAATTTTTGAATTTGGAATCTTCTTTGCCCAATATCCATGTAATCATTTGACGTGCTTTCATGCTTGCCTTCACAACGCTCCGATTCTTATACCAATGGGCTGGTGAATTTTCGCGTCCGCTCTGTCATTGTTTGTTATTAGTATTTAGAGAGGGAAAGAGAGAGAAAAAGGGGGAAACAATATTGAAAATGACGTAAACAAATAGCATAATCGTCGTCATTGGAGACAAATGGGAACCAAATCCCCAGAAAATGAATAAAACGAAAAAACGCGCAAATTAATAATATAATTACAATATATGAATTTCGAAGAATAACGGAAGAAGAGAAAGATGATTAGTTGTTTAGGTGCCAGGAGAAATTTCACGAAACCAAAACTGAATTAGTTCCACTTCTTTTATTTCGTTCTTTTCTTCTTCCGACGACGCTCACCACCCGAACAAATTTGATTTGTTCGAATGTCGATAGTCGTGTTTCTGTGTATGTGTTTTTTTTCTCCATAAATTTGAAAATGAATTAAACGAAGCGAGTGACCAGAAGAAGGGGAAAAATCTGAATAAATATTTATATTTTAGCGTAAATACTCACTTGAAGTGCATTTTGTTCCTTTTTTAAACGAATTTGTGTTAATGTGCCCGCCAATAATTCATCAACATTATGATTTATGCCAACCGATACTTCAACGAATTTAGCACGATAAGTACAGGCCAAACATTTACCATCTATATTATTCAATCAAATCAAAAAAGATGAAAAGAAAAAAAAATATCATTCAAATTGCTCAAAATAAACGTCAGATGTTTTGGATTTTATTTAAAAATGAGAAGAAAAAGTAAGTATTTCATTAACCTTGTGATGAAACAGCTCTGGAACGTGCCAAATCAATTTTATTTGCAACTATAATAACTGGCCGGGTACGAATCAAATCTAAATCTTGAAATGTCATTAACAGCTGTTCAATACGTGTGAATGATGCCTTGTCAACGCATGAATATACTAAAATGAATGCATCAGCTTTAACGTATTCCTCCTGACAGGTCAATGTGTGCGACAATAGATGAAAAACGAAAAAACAGAAATGAAAATGAACGAAAAAAAAAGAAAGAAAAATGCGATGTAGATAAGAATAAAATAATATAATAATATTTCGATTGGCTTAAGAACAACTTGAGCCAAACATATGGCATATGGTGCTTCTTCAGTCTCATATTGAATGTTGTGCCGCCGTCTCAAAATCACAACAATATGTGAATTACAAATGGGATTTTATTTACCTTGGTGCCCTTTTGACCGATAACAAATTTCAATTCCGATTCAATGCCATTCAAAACAACCGATATAGTTTGTTCAACCGTTGATTCTGATTGAATAGAGATAAAAACGTGGATCGAAAATCATTCATCATATTTTTTTTTCCCCCAAAATTTTTTAGGGAATTTTTATATGTTTATGTACAAACCGGTATCTTCATATGCATTGATGCATTCCGATGTACAAAATTGTGAAATAAGTGCCGTTTTACCAACGCCTGGACCACCAAGCATATTAACACGATATGAATCAACTGGTCCAAATGAACGTGACGGATTTGATACGGATGGCGATTGATTTGGTGACATTGGACTATTGGCCAAACTGTTGCTGCGTGAACGCTTTCGCCGAAATGAATCACCTCGATTGATAACTCCTGTTATACATGTAGTGTGCGACATCATGGTGCAGGGCCGCACATAAAACGGAAAATAACAACAAAAATCCGTAAGAAAAAATTTAGAAAAAAAAAAATAAAAAATAAAATGAATGGCAAAAATGTTTTGTATTTTATTGTTGACTTTTTTACAGTATGTCTTTGGTCTTACATGCTATAACATATATCGACTACAGAAGCTAGGAAAAGCTCTGAGTCTATAAAAAGTCGTGATGTTATGCCGACCAAAGAAAAAAAATAAAAAATCACAGAAATCGGTGTGCTACGCGCTGAAATGTATTCATGAGCAAAGTCAGCACACACACACACAAAAATTTGTGAAAAGCGGAACGAATGCACGGAAAAGAGAAAAATCAAGACGAAAACTACCAACCATATAACGGCATAAGGGCAAATTATACATCCATCAACATGATTGCCCTCAATTTCAATTATTTCGCATTGATGGGCTGTTGCTCTTCACAAATGGTCTTTAGTTTATATGTAGGTCTGTATGGAAAATACGTCAAATTCCAAACACAACAAGAAAATGGTATTCTTCATTCTGGAGTGAGAGGGAATCGTCCAAATTTAAGCTGAATGAAGTCAAATCAATTTTGAATGCTTTTGTGATATTTAGAAATTCATTGCTATTCGATTGAATGAAAGGTGTTTTTATGCTGGCACAACTGAAGGCATCACCGATTTTGCTCTATTTCAATTTCGATTTCCGGATGTTCAACAAAAAAAAAAAAATAATCAACAACACAAAATCATTCCAGAAAGCTCAAATTGAACGCATTCCGATTTTTCATTTGATCCGAAGAAAACACTTCACTCCAACTCAACATTCAATATGTTTAATGTATATGGCATACGGGTGTGTAATTAGTTTGACTGTAAGCAGCACATTCTAAACGGCCATAAGAAAGAATTTCTAATTTCTCGATTTTCCCATATTTTTTTGGGAATTGAATGCTGAATGTCGAGCAATGCACGATTTTTCGACATTTTTCTCGATTTTGCCAAATTTTATTTTCATTATTAACCATTTTTTTCGCATTTTTTTTTATCAATGCCCTCATTCACTATCGTGTCAATGCAATGTATTGTGTTTTGCCATATCGGCACATTGAGCACGCATATTTTCACATGTTCGAAAAAAAAATAAGCCACATATTCAATCGGTTTGGCATATTTTGTCGAGAAAAAGAATGTATATTTGAAAATAAGCGAGATCAATTTCATTGTGATACACATTGCGACGCGTGCAATCAATTGCGAAATGGCGACACTTATCGGGTTTTGATTTTATCGATGTCATTCTTATCTGTCGCACATTTGTCCCACATATTTTGTTTTGCACACACACACACACACACACACATTTCAGGCATTTCAGATTTTGGTGTCTAACGAATTTTCGTGGATTTGTTGTTGTTTCCTTTCGTTTTTTTTTTCTTTTTTTTTTCGGTAAATTGTGTTGTAATTCTTTCAAATCGCACGTTCCTCACATAAAAATTCGCAAATATATGTTTATTTCAGAAACACTGAACGCTCAGCGTGCATATAATGTATGGCCCAAGCCAAGTGAGAAAAAAACATTAAAGGCAACTGACAATATAGTATGTATAGTAGTATATCATTGGATTTGCCCATTTTAACCATTTTATATATTTTATTTTCATTTTATCGCTGAATATTTGGATGTTTAGCGTTCAAAATTCGACAGCACATCATTAAAAGTTAAATGGCTGGTTTCGCGGCAAAATGTTAAACGATGCAATTTATTTCAATAGGAAAGCAAAGACGGGAGGGGCGAGGGGGGGGGAAAGAAAAAGAACCAACGAAGAATCAGAATAAAATATGGGAAATTTCAAGTAATAAATGTCACAGAATGACAACAACGATATCACCAAACCATTATATCGTATTCATGATATTCATATACCAATATATTGGGCCAATGTATAAATAATAATATATCGGAAAAATAAATTGTATTCAATGTTCAATTGAAAAACTGAAAAATTTATAATATGTGGAACTGTTGCTCCGTTTACAATTGTTAAATATTTGATTTAAAAGTGAGGATGGATACATGTGTGTACGATGTACTGCATATTGCCAAGCGTATTATGTTAAATAAGTTTTAGTTTTCCGCATCATTTGTGATCATCGCTCAATTGTGAATGTATATGGGATCTGTGTAAAGAGCCTGAACCCGTTTCGGCGATTTGACAAATCGGCGACATTTGAACACTTTGTGACTTGTTGTATACAATAAACAGTGCCGTTTGACAGTCACACAGTCACAAGCCTATTACAAAGTTTTGTAATACAAACTGACTACGGATTTGAGAGAAGACAAGAGGCACACGGCACCTCGTTTCGAACCCTAAAAATACCAAAAATAAAATTTTACGTTTTTTTTTCATTTTGCTTTTTCTTTTTCTTTTATGGATCTGTGTGTGATGGATGCATTGTGTGTGTGTGTGTGTGTGTGATTGCAATGCAAAAATGATGTGTAGGTTATTTTCGAAATGCAATTTCAATTCTCCGTTTTATGGCCTGAACCAGTGTTGTTCCGATGAATCCATTTGCAATTAATAAACGCATCAACTATGACGCACATTCAAAAACATTTCGTTTGAATGTTTCTCTCACACGTTTCGTGGATATGGTAAAAAAAAAACCAAAAATTGGAAATGGAATTTATAATGCAGCCCTGAAACGATTCCAACAAATCCAATTCCAAACTCCGAAATCGAGCCAAAATAATCAGGAACAAAAAAAAAAATAAATTAATAATAATAATAATATTTACAATTCCATTTGGCAGTCAGACAAAAGTAATTTCAAAAGGTCTTGACAAAGTAAATTGGTTCGTTTTGGCGTGTCCACACTCCACAACACCTCTTTTCCATATTCCGTTGGATTTTTATTTTTTTTTTTTTTTGGTTGTTCCGTGTGCACAACGATATTTACAAATATTCGTTCCGTATTTTCCGGCAACGAGAGATGTCGGCTTCGTTGCTTTGATCGCTTTTGATGCCTATTTATACGTGTGTGTATTACAATCTGCGTGTCCAAAATGAACAAACAAAAAAAAAAAAAACAAAGTTTCATTCGTTTTTTCTTTCTGGTTTTTTTTTCCTGCTGCATTAAGCAGGATTCGTGTACGAATTCGTGATCCAAGCGTCGATGTGCAATGTACAACTCGAACAAAGGAGCTCCGAATGAGCTCACGTATGAAATAAATTCAAATGAAATAAGAAATTCATATCGATTTCGTATAAATATTTATTTGTTTGGGAATCGCAGAAATTTTTTTTTATCGTCACTCTTGGCATCCGCCGGGCAAAATGTGAAAAGGAAGGAAAACAAAATCCGAGATGAAAATTTTTAATTTGTAATATATAAAGAGAAGGCGGGGGTGGAACGGGCAGCAGGGGGCCCAAGTTTGATTTAAATTCGTAATGAATCGGCCGGTCGCAACAAGAAAACGCAAAATAAATTACGAACGAAAATAAAATAAGTCATTCGATCATATTCGCCATTGCCCCCCATTTGCCATTTGCGATTTACGATTTACGAATCGGATTATTTATTAGAGAAAAAATGTGAAAATGAATCGCGATTTTTCCGGCGAACGAAAAAGAATGTTTTAAATGAAAAAAATGATGAATGATGTTCTTTTTTTCTGTTTTCTTTTTTCCATTGTATTTGAATATCATAAAAACAAGATCTGGTACCGGGTTTCCATTCGGAGTACGGCACCAAGCCTACTTCTCTGTGCTGCTTATTTTCCAAATATACAAAAAATAATAAAAAATGGTTTCTCCGTTTTAATTTGTTTTCCGTCATGGACATTTCAATTGCTTCTCATATTTGATGGTACTTGTGACGTGTGTGTGCTATTATGGTGTTTACATGCTTGACTATACCGAAATATATATATATCGTATGTGTATGTGTATATGATGAAACCATATGACTTTCATTAAATCTGTAAACTGTAAACTGTGAAAAACTTAAAGCGATTCCTTTTCAATTTCATATCAAATCATTTCATCGTGCTAATTCTCTGAATCGTTTCAATGTTCAAACTTGAATCTTTTCTTGTTGCTGTTGTTGTTGTTGTTTTTTTTTTTTTTTGGATTGCACCATAGCGAATCTTGTTTGATGCGCAATTTCCTATAAAAATTCAATTTGATTTTGAACTGTTTTGAAATGAAACTTATAATTGTTTTGCTTTTGATTTTTGATTTTTTCAATTTTTTCGTTACCATGAGATTTTGTTTAAGTTTCAAGTTCATGATGTCATTGAATACAAAGTCAGAAAACTATTCGTTTCCAACAAAGGGACAATGCAAGCGAAACCAATGAAAATCATTCAAAATTTTCCCATTATTTGGTATTCGGTTGGTGGTTTTGATTGTTCGCAATTATCGCACTCGATTCGGAGAAGAAGAAAAGAAAAGAAAAGAAAAACAGACGATGTGATTTTCTTATTGCCGCCGCCCCCTCTCCTCCCCCTCCTGCACCTTATGTCAGAGTCGTTATTATATGGAAGTTTTTTTTATATTACTATTGGAATTGATTGATGTAGTCAGGGATTGAGAAAGTATCATTATATTGGTCCCATTTCGAAGCATTTGCTGAGATTCTATTCCTGTAAAAAAACTGATCTCTGGCTGCGGTATGAATCCTAAATGTAAAAGAATCTAAACTTTGAACTCTGAACTCTGAACTCTGAGTGATAAGAAATGATTTCATTAATAAATCAATCACAAATCTGAATTAATTCAAATTGAGACTTGAAGTCTCACAATCATCAACCTTTCTCCCACACAATTCCCTAATATACATAATAATATGCACTTATACCAAATGAATGGCACTATAATTCTCGTGTTCATATCGTAAAATGCATGAAATAAACACGAAAAATGATAATAATATTGGTACAACATTATTGATTTGGATGGAAAAATGGAGGATCATGAGATATAAAAAAAAATGAGACAGAGAGAGAGAGAGAGAGAGAGAGAGAGATATATATATATATATATATAGTGTATACATATGGTGACCTATGGATAATTTCGTGTGAAAGTTTGACACACAGACACACATACGCACGCACATGAATGAATAAATACAAAGCAAAAAAAAAGAAAGAAAGAAGAAAAATGACGAATAATAAACGAATGTGTCTTACCTCCTTTTGATGCGCTGAACGTTCGTAATCTGTCAACGTCTTCATCATCATTGTCGCTAATTTGTAAGTGATTGAAGTTGGCAGATGGTACATCTAAGTAAGCATTTGATTTTCTTTGACCTAAATGGATACAAAACACAAAAATGGACGAAAAAGAAGAAAAAAAAAGAAAACATTGAAGAGAAATCCAAAAAAAAAAAAAAAAACAAAAACAAAAAAAAACAGAACACATTTTTGATTGATGAAATGGTATACAAAATACACATGGTCACCAAAAACAACAACAACAAAAAGCACATTTTGGAACAAAATATATATACGAAATCTAAATCGAAGACAAAAAATAAAAAAATATTATTGCGGAAAATGTCATCGAGCAAATAAGTGGAAATTGTGGATGTGATAAATGGCAATACGATTTTGAAGGAGAATAAAAATGAGATTTCAATTATAAATTCAATGTCCGCTACTGAATTTTCGCCGCACGCTATGTTTACGATCAATTTTAAATTTGTTTCGGCATCCAAAGTCATAAAGAAGGCGCGATTTCTTTGTTTGATTGAATGCATTTTATGCCTGATGTGTAATAATTATGACTGACTTTTTGAGATTAACAAAAGTGGACCATTCATTGTAATGCAATTGCCAATTGATACTGAAGAAAACTTTTGTAGTATTCGTTTCCATCATCATTTTTGTCTCGCTGTGACTTGCTCTTTCATTTCAATTTCTATCATCGGCTTATTAAATATGCAAACAAAGCATTGTGGTGGATTCATCGTTAGCCTTGTTCCCTGATATGGCCAAGCTTGTCATGGCTAAGTAATTTATATAATTATTATATATCAGGAAGTCATAAATTGTTTGAAAGCTTTCAAAAGTGCACACGATTTATTTTAACGAATTCTTTTCGTTTTGTTTTTCTCCTTTCTCACTTCGATTCCTGGATTTTTTGTTGTTGGAAAAATTCTATTATATATGCAAATATTGTAAGTTAAAGATGTCAAAGGATTATATAATAAATTATATATATATATATATATTGCATGATAAAGCAAAGTGTGCAGAGTGCGTATACGATATACGACCGATACCAAAGTATAAATATGAATTTTATCGCTGTGCTGACGGCATTTACTGTTTAGCATTTATCAATTGTTGGGCTGAAAATCAAGTCAATGAGTCTTCAGTTTTTTTTTGTTTTTTTTTTTGGAATAAATGGGGCCTGACGGTGGATACAATGGGACTCAAGTGATAAATAGACACGATTGAATCTAGACCAAAGTGTTTCACATGTACATGTATTCAGTGTTGAGTGTTTAATGTTAAGTATCATCTAGCAACGCACTACCGCATATTCATAAATTCAAAGAATCATTTCAGTGTAATAACCACAAATAACAACATTAACGACAACACAGCTAGAGCACACACACACACATACACACATGTCATAACAAAATGTCGTTAGTCTCAGTTGAAACTTTAAAGCTGGAAATTGTTGTGTGCACGAAAAAAAAAAACATTTTTGTGTGAAATGCCAATGTCGTTATCTTTATCGTTATCGTTATCGTTTTAACATACAATATTTGTATAATCATGGGAGTTGTGAGCATATTTCAATACTGAAATGACTGCTAAACACCAAACAGAAACGGATGCAGAGTGCAGAGATGAAGATTCATGATGAAGACATGAAATATATGTACATATACATATAAATTGTGTTATGGCACTTCTACCAGGGACTGTTTGGAGCCAGTTTTCCAGATGTATAGATATTGTTTATGTGTATGTTTTTTTTTCTTTTGGTTTTTTTTCTCCTTTTCGGTGCTGAAGCATTTGGATGCTCGGTAGCCTGGGACTTATCGGCACCGAGAAAATCATTTAAATCCAAAATCCAAACGCACAAATGAATTTTAATTGCTTTCATTTTGAATGAACACGAAAATTGTTGACGACTCCAATTTGAATTTTGAATTTTTCGATCGTGCATATGCACAATTCATATTCTCGATTAAAGGCAGCAAGCAGCCAGTCGGCCAATAAGTCAGTCAGTCATTTAGGTAGGTGAGTAGCTACCTTTGTCGGTTGGTTGTTTTTTTCAGGCGACCGACAACAAAAAAAACAACAGATTGAACAAATGCCAATGTTGACGACAACAAATTCAGTTTCATTTTTGTCTGGCGACAAAACCCATCGGTTTGGTGTGTTTGTGTACTCTACGTGGCATGAAAACCAAATGTGTTGGTTTTTTCGTTTCCATTTCGTTACGTTTCCAACCGAAATACTTGTGGTTGTTGATTTGGTTGATGAATGTCTCCCTCTATGTTTTGCTTACTCATCATAATTACACATTGAGCACGTTCAATTTTGCAATTATTCTTAAACATATCTCTCTCGCCCCATCCACATATGACCCGTAATGAGTCTTCGGTCATATTTTGTGGAAGCTCTTTGAATCCTACCATTGAGCCAATCAATGCAAACCATTGATACCGTCTTTATAAGCAAATCATTTAAACTTGAACAAGAACATCGAACAACAAATTACACAACATTCACAAAGTTAAAATTTTTCCCCTTGAATTTTGGAATTTAAGCTTATCCATCAAAACCATTGCGTATCATGGTGAAATGATTGAATGTCCATATTTCAATATTCTGTGTTCATATTTTTATTTTTTCTTTTATTATTTTTTTTTTGTTCATCAAAAAGCACGTTGACCGTTCATCCAATTCAAAATTGATGCAAACCTAATGAATCATAATCTGATTGTGGTTCATTGTGCTTAGCAGTATCATTAAAAATTAATTGGCTTCGAACTTCAACGAGAAGTGAAAGTTGATGAGTTGCCTGGGTTGTTGTTACCACACACACACTCACACAGCTGTGTGTGCTCGGCAAAATTGGAATGAGGAATGTGAAAAAAAGCGATAGAAACAGCTTTCAAAGGCCTCATGCTGAATTTACTTGATATGACCGAAAGAGACAGAGAGAAAAAAGAACATAGAACGTAACAGATAATGCAGAGATGGAATTTTACATTCTCTTATATTCTTCGATTGTGGATTTTATGGACGGGAAAAATTGGAAATCTAAAATTGAAACGCGCTATTAAAAAAAAAAAAAAAAATTGAATGGCGTCCAGTGAGTGATGAAAGAGTAGGTGTGACAGTAAGAGTAAAAGCTTACCGTATACCATGAACCATGTTTAAAATAAGTATTGAATCGATGGCTTTGGCCAAACTAATGCTCAATCGATTTTACATAATATTATGAAATTGTTAATGAAATTATATTTCCAATTGAGGATTTCCATTCGTCGCTTTTTCTTTATCATTCGTATATCGTATCGTATGCCGTTCATTATTATTATTTTATTCAAGTCAAAAGAAGAGGTGCGAGAGAGCAAAATAAAAAAACGGATTTTCAATATTTTTCACGTTTTATCCTCGTTTTTGCTCTCCAAAAACTTTTTGATTCTCTTCAAAAAATTAACACATCATTTTTGAAAAGGTTTTCTTTCTCATACGAAAGAATGTGGAAAGACTATAACAAAAAAAAAACAACAAACTGATGGAAAATTTGCGCTCATAACTAAAAATTCGATGTCGAAAATAAGCTAATTTTCAATTTTTTTTATTTTCTTTCATCATCTGTTGTGATTTTGATGTGGCTATACCTGTAACTACTATTCGTTTTATGGAGTAGGCGTACTATGAAACACAAGCGTAGTCAATATATGATTTTTATTACCGATAAAAGTGTGTTCATTCTACATAAAATATTTAATCATGAACAAGGAACAAGTTAGCTTGAAGTGATTATATGATTGACATCACACGATTCACGACCCACGACCGGGAAATTCCAAGATATACCGAAAATCAAAAAGAAAAGAACAAAACAAAACAGGGAAATAAACTGGCACCGATTTTTTTTTTTTTTTGAAGCACAAAACACAGTTCAGCTATTCGTTTCGATTTCTTTTCTTTCCAATCAGAAATGTTTCATTCCTGTTTCCATGTATTTCTCATCACGTTGCCCATCATTTTGCCGATGAAACTTATTCAATATGTTTATCTGTCATCAAAACCAGACAGCATAGGCCGGATAATGTAAAATGACGATTCACACCCGAATACGCACAACCGACACAATTTATTACGAAAAAAAATAAAAAAAAATACAATTGGTGTGTGCCTCGTGTTTGTGCCTAAACCAATATCATTTTCATTTGATTCATTTCTTAGGATTTTGTCGGTGACGCGAACACATTTTTCTCTCTGTAGTATTTTCCTTTTATCTCCATCGTTTCCAATTATTTTGCTTCCATGCATTAAACTATAGCATATTTCATAATTTTTGGTAATTCTTTTGTTCACAACAATAATAACAGCCACCAAAAAGAACAACAAAATTCATTTTTTTTTGTTGTTTTATATGGATTCAAATTCATAACTGTAAATACTCACTTTGTGTATGGGTTGGCCGCTTTTGAGATGCTCGACGTCGTTGTGGCGGTGTGTCAGCTTCATTTAAACGTGGTTCACTGGCGCAATGCGATCGTGATTCATGTAAATTTTGTTGTTGCGTATGGACTTTCCTTCGGACCTGTTACACCAAATTAACCAAATTAAAAAGAGAGAAACATCGCCGAGATGAAAAGGTTTCAAATAATTAGAAATTATTTTATAATGAATAAATACCAAATGGAAAATACCACCAAAATATTGTGCACTGTGCACTGTGCCCAAAACACACAACACACAAAATGCAATTTTATAATTTCAAATCGAAATTCATCTGAAAAGTGCAGAACGAAAATGAAAGAAGATTAAATTGAATTTAACTGTCGTTCAGCTGACCGTTACATACTGCATAGAGACTAGACATCAGTGTACACACACACACACATTGCCCGATAATTTAAAATATAATTTACTTTTCGGTCATGAGATGAGATGAAAACAGAAGCAAAAAAATGTTCTGCATCGATGAGTTTAAATGGACGATGTAGTGAATGAAATGACAAAGAAATGTAAATAGAAAGAAGAAGAAGAAAAAAACACACATGAACATGATGAACACGGCAGCATCAAGAAAGGCATCATTCATTCGATTTTCAACACTTTGTGTAAATAAAAAGCCAACAATAAATGGACGCTGAGGCTGGACTGTGCATAATACGAAGTCAAAAACGGGGAAAGAGAGAGAAAAAGAGCATTATAAAAAAAAAAATGAAATCAGGGAACGGAAATGGAACGATTTAGAAAATTTAAAAGAAAGAACAGCATGAGTTTTCAATAGAATTCAGTCGCTTTTGAGCGGGACATTTTAAACAAAGCGTGCAAAATTAGTTTAGCTGCATGAATGTCAGAAAGCTTTGCATCTATATTGTTCGGTGTGTAAATGCCTGTACAGAATGAGAGAACCCAGTGAAAATGACAGGTCATTGAAAATCTTTTTTAGACATTTGAATGGACCTATACATACGCACAGCTGACTGAATCTGATGCGAACCATTCAATTTCGGAATGAAACGAAAAGAAAGGAAAAAAATTTAAATTTTCATTCGTGAATGAGATCGAATGGCTTTAATGGATTTAATTGGAACAGTGGACTCCATCCAATTGCCAGCAATTAAAGAAAAGATTGGTAGATTTAGGCCTGATCAATAAATATTAAGTATTGATTTTTAGATTTCGAAAACTTGCCAAAAGCAGCCGACAATTATTCTACTTTCCAAATGACGAACCGACTCTCATAGCAAATTCATCATGAAGGCATTCGACGGGAATTTTAATTAATAAAGCTGCAATTGAATGAAAAAAAAAATTAAATTTTCTAATTACATAATCTCGAAGCGATTATAAGTGGCTTCCTTTTTCATGAAAAATCCAAATGCAAAAACAAAACACAGATAAATAGATCATAGAACGGTGCACACACTGTGTATACACGTCACATCAACTTGGATTTTCAAACTTAAACTCACTGCGACGAAAGACACACAAATAATAATAATTCAACCAGAGACAGAGGATAAAGATGAGCGATTTAGTAAATCGTTCAATGTGTTTGTTTTTCTCTCTTTTTCCCCCCCGTAATGCAAAGAGTTTTGAAAATTTCAATTTGATTTGATCGACATTTTTCTCTCGTTAGTCAATTTTTGCTAAATGTCTTTGTGGCCATATCTCTCTACTAACACTCGGATTTAGCTAGTCAATCAGCCAATGATTGTACCACATCGCTCACACTTCACATTCTAATACGATTACATAATGAACTTTAGTCTGAACGTTCTTTTTCCTCTGCTTTTATTTTCTGTTTTACATTGTGCTTGTTATTCCGTAAACGAAGTATTGAATATTTAATTGGAGCAAAAACAACGAAATCAGTTGATAATAAAAAGAAGCGAAAAACAACAACAACAACAAATTCGATGATAAAAAAAAAACTTATGAAATGGGGTGAGACGTAAACAGTAAAATGGGACGGTAAAATATAAACGATTTGTGTAGCCAAAACAAGGAAAAAAAGATCAACACAACATCACAAAATGTTTATTAAATGATTTTGTAACTTACCGAACGTGCGCCCGTTATACGAGCTGATTGTG
Organism: Mayetiola destructor; assembly: GCA_000149185.1. Lineage (NCBI taxonomy): Eukaryota > Metazoa > Arthropoda > Insecta > Diptera > Cecidomyiidae > Mayetiola > Mayetiola destructor. Next base: position 197,152 of record GL501532.1, on the reverse strand, counting down.
TACGTGTTGCCGGTCGTCTTCTTTGATAGCCAATTTCTGGTGTTCCATTGGCGGATGGTGGATTTAATATTGTTTCTAGACTACCACTAGTTGGTGCACTTATCGAGGCGCTACGTTTCTTAACACGGCCACCATGTGGTGGTGTTGATTCATATGCCATTTTTATTTTTTATTTATTTCTATTTTTAGTTTTTTTTTTTTCGGTTTCTATCTATTTCCTTTCGATTTTTCCAAACTAGTTTATTTTTTTTTTGGATTGTTAAAATATACACGCAACACTTAGTTTGTGTCGCCAATCATGGACAAAAGAATGACGGAAAAACAATCGTCGAAAATGTCTGTTTTTTTTCCGCAAATATTTATTGTTCAATTAGTTTATATTAGAATGCGTGCTGTACATAACCCGAGTAACACGTCCACAAATATCCAATTTGCATGAACTTTCCATGCACCAAACAAAATACAATACGCACACACCAGATGAATAGAATGAGGGACTAGATCACCAAATTATATAAAAATGAACTTAATTTCGTAACAATCAATAAAAAAAAAATTTAATTTAAACATAAATCCATGAAGTGCGTTATCTTCACACAGTTTTTAAAGTTTCTGATATTTTTTTTTAGTTTTGAAATTGCCGTCTGTGCACTTGCCACACACCAACTTGCTTCAGTTTGTGGTTGCTAGTTGCCAGTTGCAACAAAAATGCAGTTATTCCTATATGAAAAATGAGTAAAACGTTCGATTCGTTAGTGCAACATGTACTGGATGTTCAATGTTTTGATTGCACTGTGGATTTTCGTAGAGCAACGTTTTGCTGTTGCTTCGAAAAATAAAAATTGGTTCAATTACGTTTGTGTTAACACTTAAACTTCGGCCAGCGGTAAAAAAAATGCGCTTTTCTTCTATTTATTTATAGAAATATTTTGGTTTTTGTCGTTTCATTTTAAATGTACGTTGTTACAAAATGTGACGAAGGAACAATTATGATTTTGAATTTGTTTGCTTGTGCTTTGATGAGATGCAATGGATGACCGCCGACTTTTCTCATTAACCATGTAACCAGATAACAAACGTTGAACAACGTCCGGAGTGTGTTATCGAAAATTAGATATTGTCACAGATGTCCAAATGGAAAATGAAATGAATATTGCGTACACTATTTTTTAGTTTGATGATTTTTATAAGCAAAGATTGTCTTTATCCCGTTTTATTATAATTGTTATCATTTTTTTAACTGAACACCGAACACTGATCATCTAAAAAAAATAATACAATCAGTGTGTTAATGAAACTGCACCCTTATTTTTCACATTTTTTAGTTGAACGGGCGCGTGCCAGAAAAAAAAAATCTTTTCTCTGATTTTGTGGTCGTTGTCGATCCCAACGAAATTTTATGATTTTTTCGAATTCGAATTTTCCGGTTGAGTTCGTCAAAATCGAAATGATGACAAGAAAAAAAAGCTCCACAGCTAGTGGTAACCAACCAGGTTGCTGACAGGAAAATTATATGAAATCTGAAAAGAACAGACGATGAAATGATTATTTTTCTTTTTCTTCATTTTTTTTCTTCTTTCAAATTAAAAAAAAAAAAAAAACAAAAATGAACAAAATTCATGACAAATTCATATTATAAATTCAATATAATAAAATATTTTTTTTATATATTCGTTCAGTCAGTAGTCAAAATAATAATATGATATATATGTAAAAGTAGAAATGTAAAATGTGTCAAAAAGTGAAAATGCAAACGAAATAAACAGCGGCAAAAAAAAAACAACATTCAACATCCAGAAATTGCATAAAAGAAATGTGTACAAGTTGAAGGAAGATAAGCATATTGAGTCCTGTTGAGCAAAAAAAAAAAAAAAGACGAAACTTTTCACTTGAAATTCATACAATTTTCGAATACACACATTTTCTAGGAATCAAGAAGAGGCATTTGACACCAGAACTGGCCTTGGATTTTATCTTATTTTCATTCATTTTTAGAATGCGTGCTCTTTGTAATGGCAAGCAAAAGGTTTTCTTTCTATCGTTATTTTTTCCTTTTTTTTTTTTTTTTTTGTACTGTGCGCTCAAGAGTCAAAACTCGAAACATAAGCACTAAGCATCCCCATTACCCGGTGCAACATTATAAATGCAAAATGTCGTGACAAGATAACTTTTCCGCAACAAAATGACTTAACGGTAAACAAAAAAAAATGTTATATAAATATCGCATGCACAATGGGCGTCATTTGATTTAACTTCGATTTGTAACGATATTTCTTTTACAGAAAATCCCATAGCCAGAAACTTTTGCCAATTTTTCTTTTCATCTAATCAAAAAATGAAAAAAAAAAATGTTTTTCAAAAACTTTTAATATCTTGAAAATTGTTTGTTTTGGTCCGTTTTCTATCGATTCAAACGAAATAGCATACGAATGGGTTTTCCTTGGGAAAATGGCAAATTGAGAACTGGAAATGAAATCAAGTTGATTCGCTTTCGTTTACTCTGTCAGTATAAAGCAGATTTTGTTTTTCTTCATCTCATAAATCCGGTTGTTTAATGTTTGAAAATATTGAATTTATTTCATTTTTCCATTTTTCGATCAATACAAATAATAACTCATCGGAAATCATTAAAATCAACAAATCTTTTATTTCATTCATTTTGGCCGAATTTCTCGATTGATTTCGATTATACGAAAATATGAAAATAAAAATATCCTGGCGAATTGCTTTTTTCTCTGCGCTCAATCAATTTATTTCAACGATTGGCATTTAATCGCCCGGTCTTTCGGGCGGAAAGATAGCGCATTTTTTTTTTGTTTAATTTCCGTTCACAAGAAATTGAGAAGAGCATCCATCTCAAACTAAATGTGTGACTGTAAGAAAATGATCAATTCCATTTCGAAATGATAAAGCATTTTTTTTTTGATATTCAGCAGTCCAAGTAACTGAGGCAACTGAACCAATTGAGGCATTGATACTTTTATACATTTAACATGTGTATTTTACAGTTGTTTAAATTTGAAACGATTATCTGGTTAGCATCAACAATAGCTCTTCAATGATATAGTACACAATAGTCTCTGTTTTTGTGTTGTTTATGTTCTTTTTCATTTTGCATTCATTTGTTTGAGTCACATTTGTAGCCTAAAGACATGTGTATGATATTTGTATCGGCAATGGAATTGACCTGTTTTGATTTTTCCTCTTTTACTATAAATGTATGTCTTTGGTAAAGTTTTTGCTTTGCCAAAACGACAAGGAAAATATAGTTTCAAATCCTGTCGAACCGTTCTCAATCAACAAATGTGTGTGTGTGTGTGTGTGTGTGCCGTGAGGCATTTCAGTGATATTATTATTGCATTAGATGTTTTTCTATGTATGCAAAAATTGATCTTCTTTCTGTCTTGGATTCCGTTGAATGATTTAATCCTTCAATCCAATTCCAATATGCCAAATACTCCAATTGATTTGATTTCTTAATCTAAATTGCCGTCGGTACAATCAAGATGATATCATCAAATTGATTGTTGAGCAACAAGAAATTACGCGAACAAATTAGAAAATAAAGAGAATGGCTTAAATTTAGGCTTAAATCAATGTAATTATAATTGCGTTGACCAAAAATCCAATGAAAATGAAACACACACACACACACACGCACACATTCAAACCAAAAATGTGTTTGCATTTAACGAGTTGTTTGCACTAAAAATAGCAACATCGAATCAAAATCGCAAAACGCATTCGTACATTTAGACATATAGAAAAAGATGAAATTTTTGCTGTAAATGATTCGGACGAATGTTTGTGTGTGTGTGTGTGTGTGTGTGTGTGTGTGTGTGTGTTGTGCTTA
>GL501532.1:174489-186184 GCA_000149185.1 Mayetiola destructor | reverse complement strand
TTGTTTTTTTTTTTTTTTTGAATCTAATGCATGGTTCATGGTGAGGGGTCATTCTCATTTGTATTGTGTTTCCTTTTGAGCATCAACAATTCGATTACTATCATTATTAATGTTGTGGTCGTTGTTGTTGACCGACAACAATTCCGAAAAAACATATTTACAATGAGAAAAAAAAATACACTAATTGTCCATTTTGTAATACATTTTCATTGTGTGATGAGGCGCAATACACACACACACATCATTCATTCACAATATCAATACAGATCTCGTAGTAAAATCTTTAAATCGTAAAAATGATATCATGTGATCAAAATGTTTTATATCTTCATTATCACTCCATATAAATCGAAGCATTGATAATAACATTTATGTAGAAATAAATTTCTATGGTAGAAACGATGAATGATGGGACGCCCAGTATTTAGTATCCAGTATCCAGTACTCAATATCCAATAGACTAAAACTAAAAAAGAGAACGTTCTATTCAAATCGATATTATTTTTATATTGTTGTGAATTGTGAACATTACAGCTCTCGAGATGCTTAATAAAAATGGAAACGAAATAAAGTGCCAGCAAAAAGAAAAAAAAAAAGAAAAAAAACCTGGAAAAAGGACAGGGAAATCATTGAGTTGGATGTACCATTTATGTGTTTGCCCGTTACGAATCACACAACATTGTGACACATCACACAACTGGATACATCATGATGACGAGATGATGATATGGCTATAAATGCGTTTCGTAATAGTAATAAACATAAAATGATAGCATAGCGCCCATCAATCGATCGAAATGGAATAGAAAAGGACAAAAAATGAAAAAAAAAAATGGAAACGCATTTTCGTTAGCGCAAATATACTGTAAATGGACATTGAGAGTTTGATGAGTTCATCTTTTTTCAACTGAACTGAATCTTAAAACTCCTTTTTTTCATCCCATTCCTATTGTTCACCTTTCGGCGCGATTCTCTCACAGTCGTTTTTCGCTCATGTCTTGTGTAAGCTGCAAACGTCGTCTGTAACAAAAAAAAAAAAAAGTCTAATTTTTCATTCCACGTGTTCACGTCTCTTATTACATCAGTTCATCGGTTCGTTTGGACCCTGAACTAATGAAGAAAGTAAAAACACGGAACTCACAATTCTTGCTTGTATTTTCTCTTTGTTTCGAAATTAATAGAAAAAAAACGACGAAAAGAAAAGAATGCTCTTGTTACTGGATGCGCATAGTTTCATTTTCGAGAAAGAAAGAAAAAGAAAAAAAACGATTATAAAATTGAAATCAAATCCCAAACAGTGAAAATCTTTGCACGAAACTGTTTGAATTTTTAGCCCATTAATGTGTGTTTCTAATTCGTTTTCAGTTGAATGAACGGAATGTGCACCAAAAAAAAAAAAAAGACAAAAAGAACGATGAAGCTAAATAAAAACATCACTGAACACTAAAAACACGAAAAATGAGCGAACAAATGAAGTGAAACTCAAAATATTCAAACGATTAAATCAATTTTTGAATGTGGATTTTTGGAAACAAACCAAAAAAAAAAAAAATCCCGATGGTGGTTTGTTTTCCGAAATCCATAATAAATCAATCGAAATTCATTATTTGAAATGTGATTGAACGCCTTTTTCCGAACATTCCGTTTTTTTCTTTTATTTATTGAACATGAAATCGTTTAATTCTCTGAGACAAAAGATGCATTTGTGATGGAAATCATTTTCCGAATTGCAATTCGAATTAAAATTTTATACGATTTCAGATTGATTTGAGCAAATTTGATGTGATTTTTTTAATTTTATTTCATTCAATTATAAATTTTTTTTTTTTCATATTTAACCGAAACTGTGGAGTCGAAAACAAGATCGAATCACTTTCGAGCCTTGGATTGGCTTCTGTGGACCGATAACTTTTTGCAGAAAAAAAAAATTCTTTTAAATTCCTACCTTTAATCATTGTCGTATCATCAATTTTTTTTTTTATGATAGGTTATAATGCCGTGGGATTTTTTTTTCTCTCTTTTTTGTCATTTTGATTCGATTGACATGATTATTATTTGAAAATGCTATTGGCAATGTTAAAACGATTTATTTATTCTACTCCTGCTCCTGCTCTGGCTTCTGTTTGAATTCCTTATTATTTTTTTTTCCCAGTTTTTGTTTCGGTTATCTATGAAACATTGTTCAGCGATCCGCTTTTTTGCTTTAAATCCTTGGAAAAGCCAGCATTTGGGTTCATTTCGGGGCTTTATTCCCCCCCCCCTCCTCCTCCCCCCTCGTTATTTATTCGCAAAATTATTATTATTATTATGAATATCATTTGTGTTTTGAAATATATTGTATTTAAATCAATGTGGGCTATGCCACACACACATTTTGGAATGTGTTTAAAATATGGTTTTAACGCGACAAGAGTAATCCATAATGAAATCGGTTTCGAAGCTAGTAAAATTCACTCATTGCCATTGTCGCTGTCAGATTTATGTTTCATTCAATATTCAACATTTTCAGTGTTCATTTGTCAATAATAAATATAATTCGATAACACAGACAGAAAAAAATATACTACAATAGATGACTTTAATTCAGCTGCTTTTCTTCTTGTTATTATCAAATAATGAAAAATATATTCACAAAATCAGCTTTTTCACTCGAAGATTTATTCAATCTGAAAATGTTCATTGTTTCGACCTTTTTGGCATTTCTATATCATCATTTTTTCCTGTCTCTTTCGTCTTTATTTTATTCAAATTTCGTTGGCTGGTTTCTCTCTCTCTCTCTCTTTCGGTTTTCTTCCCAAAAATAGATATCGAGAGCGCGCACTTACACACACGCACATTGCATGTTCATGTTCTTATAATCTTTTTTTATTGTGTTCGGCTTAAATATCCATCGATGCAAACTGCGAACAAAATAATCGTAAAGTGGATATTGTGCGTATAGAAGTAAAAAATTTCGAACAGAATCAACCAGAAATTGAAAATGAACGAAAATGAAAGAAAAAGAGGATCGTTACTCTTCAACCGTTAAATATGTTGATTTATTAAGATATTTTCCATTGTTTGACATACAATTTCCGACAGTCACAGTCACATTCATCGTTTTACACTGTTGATTCCAACTGAACTGGATCGAATATTCAGTTTTTGGAATGCTATTTTTTCCCCCAAATTACTGGCAACCACAGTCGCCAGAACGGAGGATGGGACAGCTAACCATCTTAAAGATTTTGATACACATAATTTTTCTCATTCATTTTTCCTTTTTTGCATTTTCGGTTCGATTGTTGGGGAGCGTTAGCCTTGCTTTGTATTGTTATTCGAGATTCGGGATTGAATGACTGGAGTTTTATTTTCTATTTAATGACTCATCGAACACAAAGGCATGAAAAAATATTTGAATGTGTGACATTTTCGGTTTTTTCGAGGAGTTTTCCGTGAATTTCATTCTTTAACGATGAATAATCTTCATTTCTTCTGTGTGTGCGTGCGTTCTTTTTCTCCTCTTAGTATACGATAGCTGAAATTAATCCGAAACAGCTGACAAAAGATAAAAGCGTATTCAAATAATGAAAAAAAAAAAATGATTCACATTTTTGATTCATAGCCAAATATCGTAATATTTATCATATACTTGAATGAGTTCCACCATCCATCTATCCATCCATGGGATCATCATTATCGTATTTTTAACGGGCATTTTGGATCTTTCGGTTTCTATTTCCAAAAATAATTTAATTTATTAACGGTTAACATAATAACGATGCATCCGTATTCACGACGCACACACACTTTATGGGCACAAGTAAACCGTGCACGCATATTTACACATATCAAATAGATTTATACGAAATAAAACCACAAAAACACACACTAAATGCAAAATGAGTAATGAGAAATGTGAGGAGTTTAAGCTCAAATGCCAAATCGATCGAGCAAAATTCCGATCGTTTCGAACATCGCGAACATTTATTTTATTTTTATTTTAATTCAACGATTCGCAGAATCATCGAAATGAATTCTGTGCCCGCCCTATGTGTCAGCCATATCGAAACGTTTATTTGTTGTTTGCAAAACACATTTCTGAGTAAAACTTTTGATATGACATTCCATTCTTTGATTTTGTTCTTGTTGAATATCAACAATGAAATTGTTCGGAATCAATGGCCTGAACCTTAACCTGTCATACGGCAATGTGCGATGGCGCTATTGTTTATATTACTGTTATTTTTTTTTTTCGAATTAAAATTCAAATATAATATAAATTCATGTTTTTGCTTATAATTTTCGTTTTTTCTTTTTCATTCCTTCGATTCATCTGTCACACAATGTGGAAATGAGCGACTAAGGAAAAAACGTTAAAATTCACATAAATAACTGACTGAAAGATATTCTTTTTCGGTTCTCGGTTATTCATCGCACACACAAATATATTGTATGTATACTTTTAAATGGGGCCATCGATTCAGTGTTCAGTTGTTGTAATATGATGGTGGTGATGGGAGAGCGTATGTGAACGTGTGAATATAGTTATACACCGGTTTTTTTTTCTTGTTTTCGGTATAATAGATCATCTATTCAAATACCGTCTCCTATCTTTCGACAGCAACAACAACAAAAAAGAAGAAGAATAATTCGGCAAAAAAAAATAGGAATCCATCATCTGATTCAGAAAGAGAATTACAAACGTTAAGTGTGGCTGGCCTGCTAATAACTGAAGAAAAATAGAACACAAAACGCCGAAAACAATTTAAAAAAAATCAAGAGAATTAAATCAATTCCGGGCAAGAGTCATTGATTGTTTGTTTGTTTAACGCTTTGAATCCAAAAGTCACTCTTAACCAAATATCTCGGATTCTATGTTCCAAATTTTATTAATCAAACAAACCATAAAGCACTACAAATAACAAACTGAATACAAAAAATACAGAAAAAAAACATTACAACAATTTCAATTGAGCAATTGGAATTTTTTTGCTTTGGAACCGGTTTAGTTGAATCAAATACATCGAAAACACATGCATCAATTAAAGTAAAATTTATAGAATTATTTCAAGATGGAAAATGAAAAAAAAGCAGAAAAAACTGATTTGATTTCTGGTGTGGATCACCTTTTAATTGGAACAACGTCAAAATGTTAACATATACAAAAAAGTTGAGAAAAACAAAAATTCAATTTAGAATCATCAGGCACGATTACAATATAAATAATAACTATTATCAATAAGAATTATTTCCAATTTTGAAAAGTGAATCAACTTGTGGCCGCTTGACAGTTACAATAAAAATCACCATCCAAACTACAATTACACACAATAGCACGCACTCAACAATGACCAAGCCACATATAAACCAATATCACATATATATTCCATATCCACACACACACACACACACACAAATATGATTCGATTGTCACTTTTTAATTAAACTCTCTTGAATGAGGAAAAATTGCCCATTTTGTTGTGGTTGTTGGTGTGTTTTGAACGTTTTTAAAATAGGAAAAATAAATTTGTTTTTGAAAACAGTATTCAATTGGTGTGTTATGCACATTTGATGGCAACATTTTAGTTCCAAAATTATGGACAATTGTGTGGTAAATGAATTTTCATTTTTGGTTTGAATTAAATATACGTTGAGAAGTGGCTGAGTGTCGAAAGTCGAAAATCTAAGTGTTATTCCAAACAATCGAAACAACAATCAAATTCCTTCAATTCCTTCTCCCAACACACAAAATGGATCTATTTATTTGCATTTTGATGCATATTTAATTATTATGCTTAGTATTTAAGAAGAGGGAAAAATGAAAGAAACATTTATCAAATAATTTAAATAATAAGAAAAGTATTTAATTACATGTTCAATAATTATAACTGGTAACTGGTAACATGCATTCGCGAATTGTCCTTGTTGCCGTTCGCTCGTTTTCATTAATTTCATTTATTTCATTAAAATCTTTGAATAATAATTTTTCGAATCCGGACACATCAATCGATCGTATCCAATATTAAACCGATCATTTAATTATTTTATTCAAATTACACGAAAAATCAAATGACTAAAGTCCAATACACTTTCTTTTCTTTCTTTTGGTTTTCGGTTCAGTGTTCGGTTTAAATTTTTTTCTCTTTCTCTTGATTTATTTTTGTATTCCGTTTCTAAACTAGCGCGCGATAGCACACGAAAACTGAAAAACAGTTTAAATATCCGTAAATAATCCGAGACAAAGTCACTGGCAAAAAGACGTAGTTACGGCTTAAAATCAAATGATATACTGAACGAAAATGAACAAAACCGAAATTATTATTTATTTATTTTTTTTTCTTTTTTTTCCTTTTTTTTCTCGATTTTGTGTGTATAGAATTCAGTAACTGGCGTGCAGTACAATACACAGACACACACACACTCTGTGTATATTTGAACAATTTTCCTCATTCGACGCCGTTTCACATTCCTTTGCTATAGAATGAGTTTATGGGAAAATTCAGCTCTGAAAATTCAACAGTGCCGCTTCAACATAACGAACGAAACGGCAACCGATAACGGCCTTTTTCTTTCTCTTTTTGTTCGCAAAACATGGATAGATGGATGGTGTGTGTGTGAATGGCTGTTGAATACAGATGGATGCGTTATCCATCGAAACGGAACCGAAACGAAAATAATATCGAACATATTGAACAGTGAACGTTGTACAATTTTTCTTCGAATAGCATTTCTTCTTCTTATTTTTGTTCTTTTTCCTTTTGGTTGTTTTCGAATGTGAAACAATTTAAAATCCACAACACGAGCTGTAGCTAATATAATAACGTTACACATTCCTATCTCGACACCGATCGTTCATATCCTGAACTCGATGAAAATCCACACACACACACAGACAGCCAGCCAGCCAGCCAGTGGAGAGGAATAACTTGTTTCGAACTTAAAAGCTGGATATATGTTGTGTGTTGTAGGTGTGTATGCGTACGGGTGAATGCATTATTTCACATATATTTATCAAGACCGCATGGTATGCGTTTCATTATTATTATCGTTTTAGTTTTTAGCCAACCAAATAGGATATAAGCAGCAGGCGCATCGATATCGGTAACGGTATACAGTAACCGAAGTTACTTGAACATTTTCATTTAGTTCGCTTTGAAGAAAATCATTCATTTCGTATACGCTTGAACATTTTCCTGTTTGGTTTTTTCAAATATTGAGGGCATAATGTATATGCGTTTGGATCGTATACGGATGGATGAGTGTTCTTCGATGTTTCATGTTTACAGTGTTTACTGTGTTGAGATCAAAATTTCTAAAAAGTTTGTTTTTTTTTTTTTTTTGGTATCACTGAAAATTACATTTTCGTTCAAGCGAATGCAATATGTTGGTTTTTGTTTTTGGGCATGAAATGGCAAAGATATCAAAAGATTGCGTATCATTTGTTCGCTTGCCATTTGAAATGGCCAACAAACAAGGGAATTGTATTCCGTTTAATGTAGAATGTCAAATGTTGATGATCTAATGTTTGGACGTTCCAATGATATAAGGATATTTTGCACAATTCATAAAATCATAATGTTAACAATTTTGTGTTGTTCGTTGGCTTTGTCATACACACACACACACACATACAGAGAGACAAAACGACGGCTCCGACTCGTTACGATAAAATAGTTAGGTTTTTTTTATATAAGAGTCGCATGTTGATAGCACATTTTGAACGTTTTGGTTTTGAAAATGTGTTTTCTGACTTTCGTTTAGTTTAGTGTTTTTCATTGCCCATTTGCCCGGCACCCACCCGTCCACTGCTAATGCATGTTCTGTATATGTTCGGGCCGTTTTTCTATTTTTGTCAAACTTTTCATTTTAGAATGATATTTTCTATTTTTTCCTTTTTACTTTTCTTTTTTTATTTGAGTGTTCAGATACATTTTGATTGTACAAATTGTCTTTTGCCAAATAGACACACATGTACATACATTTACACAGACCGAAAAAAATTCACCCGACAAAAAATTCGAAAACAAAAACCAAAACCGGTACCACATACCAAGACATTACATTTAGCGCTAAGCACGCATTTATTTGATCGCAATTATGTCGTGTGTGTGTGTGTGTGTGTGTATTATAATGGGAACATTTAACACAAATAGTTTCGGACGATAAAACACGAATAACATTTACGGGTTCATCGTATTGCATATATTGACCGGTCTGTCCATCGACAAATTTAGACATAACTAAACTGAAAATACGCTCAAACTACAAATATCTACTCTCTCGATCCAACCGGAAAGCGAGTAATAAAAAAAAAATTATGTCATTTATCATAATTATCATCAAATAATAACAATAATAATAATAATAATAATCAACAAGGGGTTCGAAAGGGGACGGAATGGCAAAGGAATTTTTTTTTTTGCCAAAATTAATGATGCTCAAAATATGTATTCGTTCATGTGCATGATCATTGAGCATTGATCAATTGAGAGTTTGCAATTGGGAGTTTTTTTTTCTTCTTTCTTGTCAGCATTCAATTCATTGTGTGGTTTTGGTTTTTCTGACTAAGTTATTATTTTATTAATAACATAATCCTTTCTACTTTTCATGCTACTCTTTAACCATTCGAATCTCGTAACCTCAAAGCGATGGGCGACTGCAGACGAAAAATAAGTGGAAAAAATGAAATATCAACGATAAAAAATGATATTGCGTGCATGCGTTTGTTCAATTTTTATGTGTGCCGGGTATCACGGACCACTTTAAATGTGCATAATAAATTGTGGCCACCAACAATTAGTATCGTCAAGCGGCCAATAATAACGTAAAAATGTTTAAAAAAAAAAAAAACATTATTAAAATGCAAAAAGTGCAGTTAACCATCAAATGGTGTGGCTTTTGAGGCCATTGTCTCAAAACCAATTTTCAATTAACCATCGAACAACATTACAAAAATACTAACCAATTCTAATGCATATTTGTATTTTGTAGCAACAAGCAACATGATTATATACCGGAATGATTCAGAAATGAGCAATGATGCCGGCCTACATTGGATACGGTGTGATGGGTTTTTGTGCGGTGTACGTGGTGTCTTGGTATACACCAGGAATAAATAATAATAATTTTTTTTTGGTATATGATTTGATATTGTAGCATCTGCTGTGATGGATGATGCCAAGCCAATAAACAATGGCCCGCATCACAAACAAATTTGAGCAAATATTTTGTTTTATGTGACAGCTTGAATCTCTCTCTCATTTTTCGCTATAATTTTTGTCACACACAAATTTTTTGGCCATGTTAACGTTTATCAAGTCGATGATTTGTAATTTTCATTGGTTCAGCCATCCATTATGTTAGTCATGGATGAAAATTGAGGACCAACCAAAAAAAAAAAAACGATTTACGAAATTCTAAATCCAATTCAGGACGAATTACCGGTTTTTGTTTCGATACACAGTAACATCAAGAGATTAGAGAGAACAGAAAACACACTCATAATCGTGTTTATCGCTTGATTTATCATCATCATCATCTGGATGATTCGAAGCGAAATTTCCAAAAACGGAAAAAGAGAAAAAAAAATCGTCTGGAAGGCAAAGATAGGGGTTTTTTCATGTCGTGAATTGTCAATTTTTCTCATTTCTTTTCTCCTTTGCCGAACGAATAATGGCAATAAAAGTGTTTCATCATCCGTCGAAAGCCCTGAAAGCTGAATGTCAATGCCTACTAAAAGTGTGACAAAAAAAAAGAGAAATAAAAATCGCCATCGATAACAAAAATGATAACTGTTGACCGTTATATGTGGCAATTTTCTATTTCACACACATTTCACACTGATGAAATGTTTCTCTTCTTTCCATGTGTTTTGCAACCAATTAGACATATACACTTTGCTCGATTGATGGAAATTGAATGGAATAGAGAGAGAAAAAGAAAGGTAAAAATAAAAATGATTTTACAATTGTCGTGTTTAAATGTAATTTTCAGAAATTTTCCACATAAGTTTTATATACACACATGCTACTATTATTATTGGACGGCACCCAGCACCGCATATTGTACAATTCAATATTCTGAATGGAATTGAAACTGGATGGCTTGGCCACCGTTTCCATTCTAATTCATCATTCACCACATATGTATTTGGTTGGCATGAGCTAGAATTTTGAAGGAAAAAAAAGAAGAAAGAAACAAAAAAAAAACGACACCATTTAATAATAAGCCATATGGCAAGCTGAGTTTTCTTGAGTGACGGGTGACAACTTCCAATAGAATAGCTACGAAATGACTAATTAGAATGAGACACGAAAAAATGAAGACGAGAGAATGGAAAACAAAGGAATTGTGATGGCTGAAAATGTTTAGCGTTTTAAAATGGGTCGGATTTGTGTTTTGTAGCACAAAATACTGATTCTTATGGTCAAAAAAAAGTCGTTCACTGATGTTTCAGACACGTAGTTTTCCGTTCTCAGTCATGTCACGATCAAATGAATGACGAATCGTTGGACTGAATATATTGAATATATGTAAAATGTATATATATATATATATATAGACATAACAGACAATTGCCTCTAAACTAAAATAGATGATACGGCGAAATGGAAAAAAAATATCGAGCAACAGGATAGAAGACTGAATCACAACAGCAACAACAACAACAGTATAAACAAAGTCAAAACTACAAAAACGGATGGCGGATAGCCGATGGCAGAAACAGAAAAAAAATTTACAATACAAAACCGAATTCACGATCGATAAATAATAATGAAAATTCTGTTTTCTCTGTCTAAAGACTATTCCTGGTGTATTTGATGTGTGTGTGTGTGCGTGTTTTCTCTCTTTCTAACCTACCAGGAATATGGATTAGTCTTTAATACGCTTGACGAGGTGCAATTTAGTTGGTCGATGTGATTTTTTTTTTTACCAAAATGGAATTCATTCAACCAGAAAAAGCGATGCAATTCCGTTTTTGTAGCTCATCTAACATACACACAAATGCCTCAAAATGTCCATGGACGATCTGAAGAGTGTTTTGTGTTACAATTAACAACCAATTGAACGAATCTCCTATTTCGTTCTCAGTCAAAAACATTTATTGAAACAAACAAAATCGCACAATATTTGCATTGGTCGATGGTGGTTATGCATTTTGCATACAAGAAATAACAAAATTTCAAATATACATGCAAATTGTAAAAGTTTTTGTGATATATATTATATACTCAGTGTACAGTTTATAATATCATGGCATCCATCAATTTACAATGTAAAAACGTGATTGTAATAGAGCAGTCTGTCATCCGTCAGCCGAAGGGGTCGAATGCCTAAACATGAAGCCCATAGCGTGATCGATCGTCTCATTGTTATTGTTGGTGTTGGTTGTTCGCATTGTTGCATTTAAGATTGAAATGATTTGCATGCAATCAACAAGATAACATATTAATATCAAAAGTTTGGCCATAAAATTCTTTCCGACGATTTCCGATTTTAAAATTATTTATGGCTCAACACAAAAACACGCCCTGCATCCGTTTCATGCATTAAGCATATCAATGCCATGCATTCAATCAATTTTATCTGACACCAAGAACGAGCAACAGCGACACAAAGAGAGAAAGAGAGAGAGAGAGAGAGAGAGAGAGAGAGAGAGAGAGAGAGAGAGAGAGAGAGAGAGAGAGAGAGAGAGAGAGAGAGAGAGAGAGAG
>GL501532.1:162203-174204 GCA_000149185.1 Mayetiola destructor | reverse complement strand
GAGAGAGAGAGAGAGAATAAGAACCAACGAGAAAATGTAAACATATGCAGGAATGTGTTTTGGTATGCAATGTGTGGAAACACTGGGAAACACATGTTCATATATCATACAAAGTTTTGTTTCGTTAATTTTTTTTCTTTTTCACAACACAGCATAGCACAGCACGAGACGGGTGCTTTTATTGACTTCTCAACAATTCCATCCATGTTTAAGGAACTTTACATTAAAATGGATAAAGCTATTATCCTATTCACCACTACTTATGCTATAAATTTTAAATTTTAAACACAAACACCGAAGCCGGTTCAAAATGAATTCAACCTAATCATCCACTCTTCACCGTCTCCAACTGACATCTCGTTGCTTACCACATTCTTATTGTTTGTTTTTTTCTCTTCATTGTTTTCGAGTTTTCATTGTTTTTATCGGGCACATTTTCACTCTCTACTGTTTACTGTTTTGGTATGTCTACTGCAGTAACATAAATTTGCACTCTATGATTTCCTTTGAAACTAAACAACAGACAGACAAATCCGTACGCAATCAGATCATTCCCGAAACAATATCACATTTGAATATTATGTTGTAGTTATTGAATCTTTGGTCATTCCTCCCACCTGCAAAAATGGCGGGGAAATTAATATGTTGTCGCATTAATAGAAAGATATCAGGCGCCTCCACCGAAGTTTTTTTTTAAGAGCTTTGTATTTATGCGTTTGATTGAAAAGCACTGGACATCATTTTTGAATAAGTCGAGCTTTTTTCCTTTGTCTTCAATGGAATGACTTCTTTGTTTTCTTTTATTCACGAAAGTTTTCAAGCTCAATTTAAGCTAAATTCATTTTTTGTGTAACTGATTTGTTTAAATCATCTTATTTAGTTCCAGAGATTCATTTGTCTGCTAAAATGTGTTTGTTTGTTTTTGTACAACGATGACAAAAGAAATGAAAGGAAAAAAATGATTTATGTTTTTGGTTTGTAAGATACTTTTGTTTTTATTACTTTTCTGCCATCACTGGAAAATCTTGTATTTTTGAATTGAAATTTTGTTTCACATTTATTATTTGGTTCGAATTCGATTGTTTTATCGTTTCAGCTATTTTCAATAATTCCATTGAATTTTAGTGATGGAAATGGGAAAAATGACGTGGAGCATGCTCAAATCCCATACCATGACGAAGGCCTAAATCGTGGTGATGCATGCCATGATGAAGGCCTAGATTGTGATGCATGCCATAAAGGCCATGACGACCGTAATGGTCAAGATGTCCGTGACGACCCAAATGTTCAAAATGCCCCAAATGATGTAAATGTCGAGGTTCGCCCTGTTTGTTTTGGAGAAGAAAAAAAATTGTCCATTGTCAATAAAAAAAAAAATTACAATCACAAATAAAAAATTTGATAATTTGATACAAACATCGAGTAAAAGGTGTGATTCCATAGGTTCGGGCTTGAATAGGGAAAAACAAATAAAAAAATTTTCAAAATTGAAATGGAAATTTGTTTGCTTTAAATTTTGTTTACCTCAGCTGAGATTGCTGCAACCAACAATGCTCCTAATAAAATGAATACTTTCATCTTGAAAATGTTTTTTTTTTTTGCTTTTCTGTTTGTCTAACCGATTGGGAGGGTAATAAATTGTTGACTGGCAATTCAGTGAATGGGATCGCCTATTTATACGAGAATATTTCTCAAAATTTCAATAAGTTTCATCACATCGATGTTGTTCGGAAATTAATGAAATTACCTTAACGAATCGGCTCAATTCGATACAGCGATAACACAGTCTCGACAAAGATGTTTCGCAATGCAAGTTCGAGTATTTCGAGAAAATTAGAAAAGAAAAAAAAACCCCAAAATCCTAGAACATTTCTATCGTGATTTCAAGTGAAGCGCTTCAAATGCTGTTCGGCATATTATAATCAGTTCTGCATCGGTCAGAATGACGCGTGCAAAAATATTCAGGCTTTAGTTAATTCATTCCAAATAAAACATCGAAATAACACCAATTTTTGAGTGTTTTTTCTTTTCTTTATTTTTTTTTTTCGGTTTTCATCTGAGCTGTGGATAATTTGTGGTCGCTCGGTTTACACATTTAACATTTATAAATATATATATATATATCCAGTTTAATCAAAAGTATACAAAGTTTATATAATTATAATCATACTGCGTACTGTGTACCTACCAGAAATGATAGCAATCAAACAAAATGAAATTCGAAAATTTTGTGCTTTTTTCCTTGTGGAATTTTCCCTAGATTTGTATATGTTTCATATGTTGCAAATTCCAAATCCATGGCCCATAAAATTACCTAATTCTTAAATAAATTCAATTTATAAATACATTTTATAGTCTATTTATACTTGTACATTGTTTTTAATGGGAAATATTTAAAATGGATTTGCAGAATTTGTTGAATACACGAATAAATAAATCATTGAAATTGATGTTCTCGGTGTTTCTCGGTTGTCTGTGTTCAGGTAACATCAGGTAACACTTCTACTTTAGGTAGTTCCTAAGATGGTTGCATTACCATTTTATCAATTGTTGGCTATTGATTATGAGGTCAACAGAGCTCCGTTTCATGGATCCTCGAATCGAATTTTACAATGGAAAATGAACATTTATCCTAATTGACATTTCCCAATCAACGCATTTTATTTTTTTTCCATTTGTTCGCAGAAAGTACTATACAAAGTACAAAGACTAGATGTTGAAAGAATTTTTCTCACATTTTTGTTTTTGATTCTTCTTCCTGTAGATACCAAGTTCAAAAATCAATTGATGGAAAAACTTTTCGTTTTTGATTTCTTTTGCTCTCTCTCTCCATTTCGGGGAACAGAGACGCGCCAAACACAAATAAAAAGAAAAAAAACACTTAAACTCAATCCGATTGATCCGATTTATCTGATTTATCCGATTCATCGGAGTCATCTGATTTGACAGGTTTTCTATTCTTTTTTCCAGGTTTTTCCTTGTTTTTGTTTTTATCCTTATCCTTATCCTTATCCTTATCCTTATCCCTAGTCTTACTATTTTTCTCTTTGTTTTTATCCATTTTAATAGTTTTGTTGCCATGTCTGGCTGTAACTTCATCAGCAATAGCCTGCCATCGGCTTAAATTCTCTTGACACATCTGAAGCAGTGTCTTTGTTTGAGGTATTAAACGATACATTAATGTATAACATGGTATACAAATGCCAGTCAAAAAACCAACTTGTGAAATGGCCTGTTGATCGGGTTGAAAACGATCCATCATTGATATTGGTTTACGGCCGGCTGCACGTTCAGCATCGCCCTGTTGATAAAATTCTTCAAATATAACACTAACAGTTTTTACTTGAATTTCCCATGGTTTGGTCGATGCTGACAAATCGCTGGCCGTCATTGATATGGCCTGCATTAACATTCGATGCTCAAGAATACTCCAAGAGAATTTTTCCGTTTCCATGAGCATCGTTAGCTTTTGCTTATTTGGAAAGAATAATGCCAAATCTGTGGCTAAAATGCAATGTTTTATTAAACCCAGCACTTGTTTGTATTCGTTGCTATTCAATTTGGAGAAGATGTTGTGCCCTTCCTAAAAAAAAAAACGAAAAAAAAAACCAGAATTAGTGAATAAAGTGAACAACATGTGAATTTAAATGGACGGAAAAAACCCAAACCTGTTGAAGTATGGTGACAGTTTGATTGAAATGATGATGTTCCATGGTAGATGTACTGTATATGGCGGCTAACGGTGACTCTGAATCCAACATAAATTTATTATTTTTACCACGATGATCGAGATCATGGCATAGTGAACCGATGAATAATGCCAATCGCTGCAAAAAAAAACAAAACAAAAAACAAAATGAAAATCGTCAAATCAAAAGAAAAATGGGGCCCAAAACCGCTCACCTCAATGGGTCGAAAAGCGTCTTCACTATGCTTGATCACCGTATACATGGTATTCGCAACGGAAAATCCATGCGTCCAATTATGATATGGTACCCGTCGATAATTTTTCTTTATGGTTAACGTAAATCGAATTAAGCTCTGTTGATCAAATCGATGCAAACCAAACAAATCAATAAACATATAAATCGTATACTTTGCCTTTTCAAAATCATCAAATGCAAACGGATTAAAATGATAATTATCAATGTCGATAACATTTTGTGGTATGCCATCATCTAAACATTTTCGTACTTCTTCTTCGGATGATGTATTATGATAGCTAAGCACTTCTAATGCAACACGATATTTTTGTGCCGAACGTCGAATTTTATCATATAATTTGGCATGATGCAGTGCCAAACCACAATAAACGGCAAACATTTCGAATGCTTCTTGATCTTCGATTGTAAAATAACCGGCACGTTTATTAACCATTTGTACAACACCAATAACATAACCGCGTATAAATATCGGCATACATAATATTGATTCAGTTTTATAGCCGGTAATTGCATCAACCGAACGATTAAAACGTGGATCCGAATAGGCATCTTTAATATTTAATATTTCACCGGTTAATGCAACCTGACCGGCAATGCCGGTACCAATTGGAAATCGAATTTCACGTTTTGGCGGCTGTATTGTATTCTCTTCGCCCGAATCCGAATTATCCGGAGCATTTGGTCCTTCGACACCAACATCAAATATTGTTGCATACAATTCTTTACTTTTTAAATCGACCAAAAATAATGATGCACGATCTGCATCGACCAAACGTTGGGCAAAGTTCATTATTTTGATGACCAGCACATCCATGCTGACCATGTCTTGGAAAATGGACCTGTGCAACGGAAGAGACGGATGGTGTCAATAAGGGTGTGAAAAAATTAATGAAAAAAAAAACGAAATTTTTTTTTTGCAAAAAATCGAATGTCCCAAAAAAATAGGACTATTGATTAACTTACTTAACAACTGTCAACAGAAAATCATTTAATGTTCGTTGTTTATTCATTTTCAAGAAAAGATGTGCATAATGCAATGCAATGCCACCCCAAACCAGATAACTGTATGCAATCTCTTCGTCTTCTTCATGAAATGGTTCTTCGTCATCACGACGCAATATTTCCAGTACAGCAACAAGTGCACCATCCGGTTGAGCGATTGCCTGGCACATTATATGCGCTATATCATTCTGCAATAAAGTCAAAAAAAAAACAACAGTGAAACAACAATCGCGAGAACCGCTTAATTTTTTGCCAATGAATGAAAAAATGAATGTCCGAAATTTTTTACTTACCGTATCATCAAAACTATTTGTAAAACGTGAATCCGGTTCATGTTTGGATATTCGAATTGGTTCACGTGTTCGGGCCACATATGTTGGTATCGAATGGGTGTCACAATTGATTTTTTGCATTTTTGGCTCACCATTATCCATTAAATCATTTCCAATATATAAATTTAATGCATCCGGACTACCATTTTCCGCTAAATACAATCGAAAACTATCAGCTCCAACGGCCGATGATATACAATTTGATAATTCCCATAAAACATGCGCTTTGGTCGGATGTAATTGAAGTGAATGGGTTAAATCCAATAGCATTTGTCGTTTATCAGCATGAACGCAAAATTTCCACCTGTAATTGCATCTATTATGTGTTTTGTTTTTGTTTTCGTAGCGATCGTGATTTTGTGGCAGGAAAGGGGATAAAAAGAGAGAAAGAAAGAGAGAGAAAGAAAGAGAAAGAGAGAGAAGGAGAAAGAAACAAAGAATCCGAAAGACGGAAAGAAAGAAAGTAAAAAAGAAAAGAAAACAAACCAAAGACGATTTTGGGGGCCGGAGCGTGGTTGGTGAACGAACAACCAGAAATTAATGACAATTACAATTGAACAAAAAAAAAAAAAATTAAATTGGAATACAACAACACTCTGGCACCCGGATATCAGAACTTTGTTTTTGTCTGTTGTCGGTTGTCTCTTGCAATGAATGATACTTTTTGTTGCCATTTTGTTGTTATTGTTTTGCTAGTACAGTAAATGTGCTGATGATAAGATTTTTACTTCAATTACAGCAGCTGTTACAGCAATGAAAATAGCCGATTTGGATGAAAATTAAAATTAAATGCATAAAGCCATATGGAGAGCGAGAGAGCGATGGCGAGAGAACGAGAGAGAGAGAGAAAGATTGGTTGTGTGAGAGTTGGAGCTACTTTTTGGGCGGAATATATACGTTTGATTGTGCAAGTGATGCAAAGAAACTGACATTATTTTCAGCATCATTGATTTTAATCAATTTTCGAAATTGCATTTTGGGCAAAGCTTCAAAAAGCCTTTTATTCATTGATATATGCTGAAATTTATTCTTATTAAGAATGAATGAATTCGCAACTAGAAAAAAAAAACAAAACAAAACAAAAACTGAAGATGACAACAGACACAAACACCAAAAGCATATAGTACATAAAAATGATACATACAAATTATGAATGGAAATGATTAGAATAAAAGAAAATTAAAAAAAAAAACAGTCAAAAAAATTTCGGAATTTTTGGAGAAAAAAAATGGAATGTATGAATAGAATAATGTAAATGTGTGTTGTGTGCTTTTTGTGGTCTCGTGATTTCTATATATTGTGTGTCATTGAATAATAATAACATAATCAATAAATTGATTGTTCATTTGGTAAATTTTACCTGGACAAACTGGTCTTGCGTCCATTTCGACAGACCGATGTGCCAAATTGATTTGCTTTTTTAGCCTGTTGTGTACGTCGTATCATCCAACGTTCCAATTGTTCAAGTTCGACTTCTTTCATAATATGTCGTTCGAGAAAGTCTGGATTGTCTAATAAATAGGCAGTTACCTGTTCGGCTGACAAACCTAAAAAAATTAAATGAAAAAAAACATTGATGCACATTTAAATTTATTAACAAAAGTTTACAAAGACGGAGACAGACCAAAAAAAGGTCCTAATTCTTATTGAACCGATAGCTGTATTCAAAATCCATATAAATATAAGAAAAAACTTTTACGATGAAATGTATCGGCGAACAATGTTTACTTTTCACCTTTCTCTTTTTTTTTATTACCGCCATTCAAATGTTACCAAATCATCCGATAAATTGCGATGATTAAAAAAAAAACTATCGTATCGTATTATAAATGGCCATCACACGCAATATTGCACATCAAACAACAAAAAAGAAGAAGAAGAAGAAGAAGAAAAGCAAAAATGATAATGAAAAGTATCGATAAATCGTTATTGTTCAGCTAATTTACACTCAATAAAAGTTTACGCACAACAAATCAACCGATTCAGACCATTCCATATGTTTGTCTTATCAACGATAATACTTTTTAATGGATCTTTCTGTTTTTGCTCGTAATTGAACAAAAAAAGTTTTCCGACATACATACGTTGCCAACAAATTCACATGCTACAATTTTAGCTATGAATGGGGCCATGATTAAGCCCCCAAATCTCCATTACAAATCCACCATCTTTTGTATTTCGTATGGAAAACAATGAAAATGAAATGTTTGAATTATAAGTCCTGGTGATTTGATCATTGATTGAATGAAGACAGATGTTGTATAGCAATAGCAAGTTGAACGCTCTCTCATGGCAAATCTTTATCATTATAATATTTTTTGCATAAATTTTTTTTCAAGCAATTTTTTTTTCTCCATAATTTGACACAAAATTATCATACGACATCAATTTAATCGGTTTTGTAATGCTTATGATAATATATTACATTGGATTATGGAACATAAAACAGTATGAATGTTCCAGTGTACGATATACAATATGATGTTGACATGTGTTTCCTTTTTTTTTATTTGTTGCTGTTGTTATCGTTACGTTTAGTTTTTTTTTTTATATTTAATCGATTCGATATGGAAAAATAAGCATATTTATGAAAACAGCGAACAGCGAACAGCGAAGGTAACAGCTACGGCAAAAATAATCCACTTTTTATGAATTATATCGCAATGGTTTGACGCTGAACACCTGAACACCTTTTCTCACTTTCATATGTATTATTTTTTCTTCTTCCTATTTTGTGAATTAAATCTATTGATGAAAATTGAAGCTAATCAAATATCGCTGATAAAGCGAATATAATCATCATCATTGTGCTACGTTTATGACGGGTATGTTAATGATATCGATATCGAAGTTCGAAACCTTTGACTGTTTTAGGGAAAACTTTAATTTAATGATCAAACACATTCATAGCATTCCATGGAAAAGCAATTTCAAATCAAATGGAAAATTATATTTTTGAAAAAATAAAACGAAACGAAACACAAATTTTAAATATGAGATTTTTGTACCGACATTTGCACGGATATGGGGTTGATTGCAGGTTGGAGGTGCTGTGTGAATGCAATTGAATATGTGAGCATCAGCAAAAGTGAAAAATTTCGTGATAACAAAGTATTGTGAAAGAGAGTGTAAAGAGTAAAGAGTATGTATTTTGTTTATATTATTTGATTTGACAAATGTACAACAACACATTGATCTTAACATTTTAATTTTCCAGTGTTTCATTGTTTAGTGTGTGTGTGTGTGTGTAACATCTGGTTGCTCCGTTGTTATTGGAGCGTTGCATGAAGGCCAAATGCATTTGTGTACGGAAAATCTCATTTTATGTGAAAAGATTCTATCCCATATTTCAGTGAGCATTACCAATTATCCGGTCGGTAAACGATACGCAATTTAACTTTTCTTTCACCATTTCATCCCATTTCTATCGTAGCATAACAATCGACCAATTGAACTAAAGAGACAAAACATCTATTTACATTTACCTGATGAACTTTTCGTCTTATGTGATGTTGGTGGTGTTGGTGTTGTATGAACTGTGCTGCCATTACTTTGATAGCTGCCTGTAAAAGGTAAATCAATTGCAAAATTAAATTCATAATGCAAAAAGAGAATTCATGTTTTTGCACCGTCTCTCTCTCTCTCTCTCCTTCTTCAAAATGAAAACGAAATGAAGAATGGAGAGCAAAAAAGGTGAATAAAAGAAGATTGAAAGGGGCGAACAGATGGAGAGAAAATATTTGTTGTACATAATGTCATTGGCCAGCATTGGTGGCAACATCATGATATTCGAATCATTGTGTTGAGTGTCAAATTTAGTGGCATTCACATGTTTCGAATGTGTCATGTCGCATTACATTTCGTTTGAAATGGATTTATTTATTTTATATTTTTACTAAAAATCAATTGCCATTGATTAAAATGGGAATTAAAACAACTGTGAAATTGTGATTTTTCCATCAATATTCATTTATTGTCCATTTGTTGTTTGTCATTAATGCAGGACTTTTTCGTTATTCAATAACTAATACATTAATATTAAACTTTTTATACACGAGCATATAGATACGAGTCTTCAGTAGGATTTTCTATGCTCCATTCGAATATGATATACAACGAACATTTTTTTGGAATAAATTAACCCATCTGATTTTATTCCAAAAATTTAAATGAATAAATTATTATCAATTCAATTATGATAAACAATATACAAGACCGAATGCGCCCGATTTCGAACCATAACCTCCGTTCCCCGAATTCATTCAAAATTGTGGATTTACACACAATTCACAACACACATGAATATCAAATATATATTATGTATATGAATATGGTTTATGTTTATTTCTGAATTTATGCACATCACACATTGCACATGAATATAAAGTATAAATAGATGGTAATAAAATAATGTGAACATGCAACAGGCGAGCATATCTCTAT
Organism: Mayetiola destructor; assembly: GCA_000149185.1. NCBI lineage: Eukaryota > Metazoa > Arthropoda > Insecta > Diptera > Cecidomyiidae > Mayetiola > Mayetiola destructor. The sequence goes on along the minus strand of GL501532.1, from coordinate 164,483 downwards.
ATTTTGATTTTCAAAATAGACACCAATATACGCAGCATTACACACACGCATACTATGATAAAACAAATGATACGATACGATACGATACAATGTCAATTAAAAGCACATATTCAAGTTTCAAGTGTATATTCATAGTTGACGGAATCAATGCCAAATGTATATACATTCTGTATGCTCCGTCATTTCTCTGCAATAAAGCTCTGGCTATCAATTTCATGTTAAATTTATTCAAATGTCCGAATTGTACCGAAAACAAACAGGTGAATTCGGTAAATAATATCACATTGATCATTGAACATTGAACAAATGTGAATCGTTTCATTCTCATATCCATTTTCCATGCCAATGTCGATATTGTTAATCGTTAGTGATGGATGATGAATATTTGGATCAATTGTAGTATTTATTATTATTATTATAAAACATGTTATGAGTCATATAAATTATATTGTACGATAGTAATTACATGTAGCAGTTAATTGCGGAATTTAGAGTACAAGAGAAACTGGAGAGCGCTGTGGCACGAATCGAAAAGGAAAAAACAGAGAAGAGGAAGAAAAAATAAGCAAAATGCCTCGATTCATTTGATTGATTTGGTTAAACAAAAACAAATGAGAGAGAGAGAGAGAGGGAGAGAGAAAGAGCGCACGGGGAGAAAAAGAACGGAGCATAACTCAATTAAGCTTCGAGCTTGTCAAGTAAATGTTTTTCTGTTGTTGCAAAGCGTGTTCAGTGTGTTGAATTGCTCGAGAAGAATTTAATTAGCTATTGGAAAATGTTACATTTGTTGATTAAACTGTAAAATAAACATCCGGAATGAATAATTCTCGGTCGGGAAATTGAAAGCGTATATGTATTACATGTAGCCACATCACAATTTATGCAAGATACGATCGGGCAAATAAAATTTGCTACCAAAACATATGAAAATACTAAATTACACAATTGATGGTGTGTGTGGACGAGGGGCGAGGGGGTGGGGTTGGGGACTATTGAATATGGATTTAACTGGTGGATTTTCTCTTCTTCTTTTTTTCAAATGACATTTAACTAATTGGAATCGCATGCTATAACATATAATGTGCACAATGGTGTGGATTGATGATGACAATGGTCTTGTTTTGATGTTATTGGGCGACATCAAAATTCCATTCGGGTTTCCATCAATATTTTCAGTTTTGGATTTCAATTTCGGGTTAAAAAAACCAAATCAAATAACCGCAAATGAATGATTATGGAATCATTTCGATTCGAATATTAAACATTGAATAAATTATTATATATTTGGCTGGATGGTTTTATTTGATTTGGAACCTTAATTCATTGCTTGAGCTTTTGAAAAATGAAATTTTAACAAATGTAGCCATCAGTCGTCACCATTAACAAAAACCGTTCGCCCTTTTTTCTATGAAATCATTTGAGAATGACAACGATAATAAGGAAAATAGTGATCAAACAAGATTTGAAAGAGACGACTGACCGCTGGCTGCATGCTAATCAAATATTGGAAACAATACAAATTGCCCAAAATGAATGTGACGAGTGACGTGCATCAATCGAATTACATACATTTTGAATATCATTCTAAATAAAAAAAAAAATAAAATAAAAACAAAGTTCAGTTTTGCGAACAAATATCAAAGTCGTCAACATTTTATCAAATTTTCCATTGAAATTGATTGACAAAGGGGAAATGTTAAAAGTTTTCAAATTGGAAAAGTTTTTCTCTTCTTCTTCTTCTTCTTCTTCTTCTTCTTCTTCTTCTTCTTCTTCTTTATTCAGGCTTGGTGTTGCTGTGGTTTTTTCCCTGAGTTTTAATCACTCTGTTGAATATTGCAAAATAATCCAAATATTTAATGAGATTTGAAGAAGATGAAAACTACCTATCCATGGTTTGAATGCTTTTATGCATTTATTCATTTTTCATGCATTTTTATTGAAAAGAATCTCTGAACATTAAACATCAAAGGAAATTTTTCATTTTATTTTATTCTCTTCTTTTTTTTTTCGAAGCTCTTTTTATTCCACTATCGATGGCGGCTAAAGCGAAAGGTACTCTTTGAAGTTTTGATTATTGTTGATTGGTCGTTGATATATTCCCAGATTCGATAAAGTATCGTTAAAAGCCTTTAATTATTTTTTTTGTTTTCTTCATTAAAATCCGTTTGTGGCCCAATCGTTTAGCTTTGAAATGATAAACTAAACAGCTCTATGTCGATATAGCGATGTCATCAATGAGTCTAGCACTCAAAACAGTGAATTGTCAATGGATATTTCAAT
>GL501532.1:150782-161792 GCA_000149185.1 Mayetiola destructor | reverse complement strand
GTACATTGTTCCAAGTGTATTTCCATTAATTTTATACGAAATTCGTTCAATTTGTTCTTTATTTTTTTCTTAAAAATAATTTACAAATTTGAACACAAACTCCAATTTCATATGGTTTCATAGTCCATAGTCTATAGAGCACAGTTTATGCTTCATGCCATCGAACACACGCTTTCGATGTATAAAACAATAAAAACCACAGGATAAAATGAGCCATCCGTTTTTATCCATCTTTGTGTGTGTGTGTGTGTGTATTTGCCATTATTGAAATCGACTCAGTTCCTTATTTTCACAACCCCAAAACCGAATCAATGGCCCTCAAGTACTATATAGAAACTGCCAACTGGTAACATAAAAACCGATATTCTTTTTTTTTCATTTCGAAACCGTCATCGACGATGTTAAACGTGTGCATGAATCTGGTATTTTATGCGGCATTTCTGAATTACACATTTGAAACACACAACTCAACAATAACAACAGGTTATTTGCGTAAAATGGAGAAGAAACAAATGAATAGAATTATCACACACACACACACACACAAACACACACAATGAAAACAGCAGGAACAAAACGGAAAAAAAATGACGCAAAAATGAGGAAGAAAAAAAAAATTGGAAAAGAATTTATTGTTGAGTGGATTTCACTCAATGGAAATGGTATCGATTTATGCCTGGCCGTTTAACTGCATTCAAGCCAACGCAACTAACCAACCATTTTCAAAACTAACAGAAAATGCTTTTGGGAATCGATTGAAATTTACGGTGTTCTATTCATTTTGTGTTGACGATATACATGGGCAATTAAAGGCGGTTTAATCATGACTGATATATCCTGTTATAACTTTTTCTGCTATTGTATGCTGTATTTGTGTCTGTCATTTGTCTATTTCTCTTTTGGCCACTTTATTTCATTCGGATTCTTTTATAGTATTTTTCTTCTTTTTTTTTTTGGTTGTTTCACTTGACGACGAAACGAACAAAAACTCAAGATCCAAAGCATTCAATGAAGAGAAAATCGAATTTTGAGACACACAATAAACTGCACCAAATGATCAAATTGTTTGTGTATGTTTCTTTTGTGCTTTTAATTTGTGCAGATGGTTACAAAAATAGGCATTTTAGCTTAGCCGTTCGCTTGAGTACAACGGTGAATTGAATAATCACACAAAACGAACAATTTCATTTCAAGTAAATATAACAACATACTTATTGTGCGTGGTGAAGTACAACAATTGTGTGATATCTAAATTAGCCTATTCATCGACTTAAGACAGAGAGAGAAAGAGAGAGAGAAAGAGCTTACGAGAGGCCTGTACTTGTTTGGTCCATTTAATTCGGTTATTTGACTTCAATTGGCCATTAATCTGATGTCGAAAATCGAACATATACATGAAGTGCTTTGCACGTCTTAAATATCATCAACTCTGAACCAATAAACTTCCAATAATTTTTAATGTCGAATCGAATTGGCTTCTTTTCATTATAATCGATGGAATAACATTAATTGCTTTTAGCAAATTGAAAGTCATTGTGCAGAAATCCGGGCGAATGGCTGGCGGAATGGATTTCTTTTCTATTTGGTTAAGATTTCCTTTCGAGTCAATCAAAGTATGGTTTATTTCAGTTGAATTATTATTATGCGTGGACTGACTTAATGGAAACTATATATCAAATGTATTATAATAAAATTATCCAAAAGCTCAAAACATTGAATACTGAATACAATAAAGGACTGAATTTTCTCATCAAATTATATGAAGGAAAAATGAAAAAAAAAAAAAAAAAAAACTTATGCACGAAACGGTCATCGGATATGGGAAATCGTGACATATTAACGCAAACGCATGACATTTAATATTAAAACAATTTATAAATAGCCATTTTTTTTTCGTTGTTGCCCATATGCGGGGCTGCAGGCGTATCAAATGCATTTAATCGAAGTGTGTACAGAGTGTATACGCATTGCACATCATGGATCAGAGTTTCATGGATTGATTGGAGAGAAAGAGAAAAGGGATAGAGCCATCGAAGGTCTTTTTCCCTTTCGAAGAATATCGAAATATTGAACAAAGTATCGAAAATGTATCAAACGAATCGAATATTATTAGTAGTGACATCCGTTTTACTTGTGGATCAAAGTGGCTCATTTGAACGTTTTGAATGGATGTTGAACGGCGCCATACCATTCAAACAACAACAAACAAATCAAAATACATTCAATTGCAATATCAAATGGTTTCAAAATGAGAAATCGGTATGAAATAAACGTGCTGCAGTGCACACTCAAAGTGTCCGATTTTTTTTTTTTTTTTTAAATGGATTTCAAGTATTTTCCATCCTTGATGTGATTTGATGCGAATAATTTCGAGAAAATCCTGCCTGAGATGTTTGAGAGATGCATCTTCACAAAATGGACTTAAACTTAAACCAGCAAAATGAAGTGTATTTTTTTTTATTTTTTTTTTTTTGCAGAGCCATTCTAATGGCATGTCGTCACGCTTCTTTGTACAACATTTGTACAATATACAATGTACACAAAAAGTGCTGAGTGTGCACACAATGTGCAATATGTGCACTGTGCACTCAACAAAACAGTTGATATAATTTATATTGCAAAATTGTTTGCATTTTCATGTTGGATCATATTGCAATTTACCAATCATCACGTATTCGTGATGGATGAGTTTGGCAAAACCAATGTCGATATTTATAGAAAAAAAGAAGAAAACGCAAAAAAAAAAACGGGAAAAACGAACGGTTTACGCAATTGATTCAATTCCAATATCATTTTCCTATATATTTCGATACAAATCACAATTTATATGTATTTTGTATAGAAAAGAAACGAAAGAAGAAAAAAAAAACGACGAAGGAAAATATTGTGCGAATAGTGCCAAGTTTTTAAAGCGAACGGGAAAAATTGTTGTTTCAACGTTTCGAGAAAAAGCAATATTTTTAGCGCTTAAAATATTGCCTTAAGACGTCGTCGGATGGCTGAAAACACTATATGCCCGTTTACTTGTTTGCTATTCTTTGCAGAAATAAAAGAAAAAAAACAAATTCTTTTTAATGCACATTCGATTCCTACTACATCGAGTCTTACAGTGTGTGGAAAATTGTATTTCAATCGCAACGATGAAATATGATCAAATGAATTTTGCTTCGAATAATTCGACATTTGATATTTTGAGATTAAATCATAACGAGGTGGTTTCTGATTCGATTTCAAGGCTATTTGAAGTGGTAAAAAAAATCGAAAAACGAAATCATTTTCTTTTCATTTATTTGATTGAATTGCGTAAATTGTATTTTTTTTTTTTTTGGTTTTCATTCGAATACATTGATGTGATATTGTAAAGCACAGGAAGAGCTTTGAGCATTAAATTTTCAAACAATTCAAACCGGAAATGGCAGCATTTCAATTCAACATTTAAATTCTGTAGATTTTTTGCCGTTCATTGTTATGCCGAACAAATTTGCTTGCAATGAATGATACTGAGATCGCGGCTCATAGTCACCAATTCTCTCATCTTTTCGAATATAAAAAGAAAATAGAAAAGTACATTTGGCTCCTGGCCACCGCATCAAATAAAAATTCAAGCATATTTACACTGACACATAGGATACCAAATTTCCGACAAACACCACCGCCTAAGTATTAATAGCATAATCGATTATATTGTAATGCAAAGTGTTATAATTAAAAAAAAAAATCATCTTTTTTTCGTGTTCATTTTTGTTATTTTTATAAATTGATTGTTTGTTTGTGGTTCACATTTAACATGCCGATGAAACATACATGCATTTAAATTGACCGATCAAAATCCCATGTAAAATGAGATCCACAAGAGCTGCTCGACAAAACAAGTAAATAAAAACTGAGATTTTATATCGGCGATTTGAAGGAATAAATGTTTACCGTCAAAGCCTCGAGCAACAAATATCGGTAGTCATATTAAACGATAATAAAATATATGGTCATGTACCTATGCCTACCGTTGGTATCGTACGGAGTTCATAAAATGATTTTCGTTTTCTATACTGATTTAAAAGAGTTGAATGTTAAACCTTTTGTATGTTTGCTGTTAGCAATCAAGTATTTCTTTTTTTTTTTAAGACAATGTTTACGAATTTTATGTGACAAATACAGAGACATAAATTCAAAATATAACCGGAAAAAAAATATGAACATGCAAACAAATCACCAAATCAAACCACTGGGATAAGTGGAGCCAAAACGAACCGAAAACAAATCTATGCCGGCTATTTGCACATCCGATAAACCATAAACAAGAAAAATGTGACCATAGAAAAAAAAAAACGTCAAAGAATAGAAGAGAAAAATAAAATTATGGTATGGAATTTGACACACTTACGCGCCATTGTACCGTTTCGCCAAATATCCGTAATGCGTTGGATGAAACTGTTCCACATCATTTAATTGTGCCGATGATGCTTGTCTAAATCCCTTTCTTCATAAATGTTTACACATCCAAATGCCATAACAGCAAATCCAAAAACCGATATATGAGAGCGAAAAAGTATAATACATATACACAATTTATGATGTTTTTGTTTTCGCTTCGTCAAAATGAAACAAAAAAAAACAAACAAAAAACAAGGAAAAAATTGAAAAAAAAAATTATTTAAAAAAAATGAAATGAAAATAAATTGCAAATTACGAATTGAACTACTAAAACGAGACAATTAAAATAAATGAATGAATTTGATTTGATTTTTTTTTTTGGCCGGCATTAAATCCATTAATTGTAATTGAGAATTGAAGTAGGAGAAATGAAGATTGGCACTGTGTGTTATTGAATACGTTTCGAGATGACAATGAAGCAACACAACATTGAATGGGGGAAAAAAAGAAAGAAAAAAAAATGTGAAACAAACTTGTTGATTCGCTATGGTCATCAGGCATTCAGGGCCCGAAAAGCTTTATCCTTAATGTATGAATTGTGTATGTGTTTGTGGCTACCAATAATGGATTATATTCTTGTGTCTTATGTCACAAGCACCATATACCATATCACTTCAATTCAATTGAATAAATCACAAAGGAAATTCGATATCCGATGACAGAAAAGCTCAGTTAGCTGTTTCATCGGTGATCAACAGACATATTGATTACTCTTTGATTCGGAAACATGTGGATTGTCATTTGAATGTGTGCACAATATTTTTTTGTTCTCTTTCTTCAGTTGTCTGAACTGTCAACCGAATCAAATGATATTTTTGATTGAGGCTCAATGTGTTCTATTTTTTTTTTTCGTAAGGATTTTGAGCTTCAAGTTTTCGGATTTTGGATTACAATGGATAACACATAGTTTACCCATGTTTATGCTTTGATTGACCACATTGTTTGGATTTTGTATACGTTTTACCATCACAGCGTGACCATCGACTATAACGAAGTGATTTGGATAAATCCGATTTGTGTCTATTTTTGTTTCCGATAATAAAATTTATTTGAAAACCTTTATCGATTCTCTCTATTCAGAGCAATCGATATATTTTGGATTTTTGTTATTATTTTCCTGATATTTGCGTTCGCAATAATGAAAATGAAGCCAAATAATAATGATGAAACCCTCGGGACACGTGACGATCATTATTATTATTATTATTATTATTAGGTATTATTAGAGTGGAATCAATCGCTTTGGGTGTTTTGGCAATTGAATCTTCTGTCATGGCATCATTTCTCGTCTCCATGGAAAAATTCCTAAATTTCATTCCATTTAATGCCTTGTATTTTGTTTTATTTAATGCTGTTCAATGTTCAATTTTCTTGTGTCGCTTTTCAATGCATCATTTAATCGACATCGTTAAATTATTATTATGTATTATTATTATTATTATTATTATTGCTATTTTGAGTTAAGCGAAACAAAAAGGCAAAAACGGCAAAATGTTGAAAAATGTTAAAATTTTCGCACAAAATTGGTTGCATCTGTGGATGTTTGTTTTTCATAAACGGTAATCGTTCCAATATTTTAACTTATTCCATAAACATAGTATTTTTCGAAGAAATTGAATTCAATTGGAAATTCTAATTTTATTTTCGTTTCAAAAATGAAGCGAATCGAAATAATGACAACAAAATCGAATCCTATTCGCGCGCTCATCTTATTGACAAAGTCAATGACATTTTTCTCATCGTTGAATCTATTAAATTGTATTATTATTTAATATTTTCGTATGCGCTTCGGCATTTTGCAATAGAAGAAAATGATTTTATTACTTTTCCATGGTGTATTCGACATTCCGAAATTATGAAAAAAAACATTTTTTTAAACATATTTTTTCCACGATGTATTAGGAAATGGGTTTGGATAATATTGAATTGTGTATCAGTTTGGGCCTATTTTGAATGACTGTATTTTTTTTCTCATCACATGGATGAGGAAGGCAAAAGGAATGACAATAGAAACCGCAGTTGCAATACTTGTTTTACACTGAGTGACGCAGGCGGAAAAGAAAATATGTTAAATTTGCCGATGATATTCGCTGAAAAAATGGAAAATCAAATCGTTAATTCATTTAAGTATAACCTTGAAAGGGGCAATCAACGTGGCATTTAACGCATTTTTCGGCTCTATTTTCTTTTTCATCGAATTTCTGAGAACACACTGAACTGTGGCCTCACTGATTACAAAGTAAATTGAACTGTGTGTGAATACTGACTGTTCTTCTTTTTCTTTTTCAAATTTTCTTTATTTCTTTTTTTTTTTAGACATAACACACAGCATACAGCGTACAAGATCCATTGAAACGTCGAACGCCGAAAGCCAAAGCGTTATTCCATTATTATTAGCAATAATTTTGATTTGTTATTCAATTCATGTAATTGGATACTTATTTCGCAATCGATACGATATTTTCAGTTGATGTCCAAAGCAAAGCGAAAAGGAAAAATCACAAAGTCATTATCGTTTATGGACGGGCCCGAACACGATTCACTGAAATGAATTTCCATTGGATAATGAAAATGAACGATTTTCGGTTATATGATGATGGCTCATGTTTTACCGTCCTCCGTTGGTATCATGTACCATTTCAGCATATAATAAATGAACAAAAATTAACTGCTGTTAGACTTATCTTAGATAAATAATAATTACTTTATGCAAACAACGGCCATTCATTTGAATAATATTAATTGAGCAATATCAAATTTATTGAGCAGAGCAAACACAAAAATTAAAAAAATGAGAATGTAATAAATAATAACAAATCACTATGATAAATGTGGGATGTTTTCAATTTTGGATCGGTTACCGAAAATGGACAGATTGTGTATCTGTAGTCAGCAAAGTCATTCAAGCGACCAAAACAAACAGCAACAAATGATAAGTAAAATATAATAATTGGAAAATATGACGAGGCCGTTCATTTTTGGCTTAATTTCTTTTTTATGTGCAGCCACATAACCCATTCGGTTTTCCATTTCATGAAGAAGGAAAGAAAAAATCTATGACAAAAATGAAGATTATCTTTCAATTTGGAATCGCTCTCAATTTAAATGACACACTCAACGCAATCAAAATCATTAAATTTCAAAATGAAAATTGTGTGCGATCGTAATCTTTAATTTTCGATGGAATTCGCTAATGATGCGATTCATTTGGAGCTTTTTATGTTTTCCAGGAATTTTTCCTTCATTTTCGTTTCAACGAAGCCGAAAGCATTGATTCAATTTTAGCGCTTAACTGAACATATCAACTAAACGTGAAACATGAAACGAGATTGTTGAGACATTTAAAATACGGATTAAATTGAAAGACATCATTACAATCAACCCCCCCCCCTTCCCCTCGAAAAAATAGAAGCAAATCTTTAAATTTGAAATTGATATTTTTGACTTCGAATATGGATTATTATCAATGTCTATTTATTTTTATTTTTTTTCGTCAATATCTTTGAATCTTGCAACTGCTTTCTATATGTTCAGAATGAAGACAAGCGTACAGTGTGTACACAGAGTGCGAATCTAAGAACAGGCATACAAAATTTCGTCAAATACATATATAAACCCCCGAAGAAATCATTTTCAACTATTTATATATTTTATGCGTAAGCGAGTCAACGATTTTATGTGATAACCGTCAAAAAAAAAAAAAGTTGCCGAAAATAAAGAATAAAGAAAAAAAAAAGAGGAAAGAGAAAAAAAACATCCAAATGGGATTGAGAATGATTACGTATTGTCGAAGGGCATTGACTTGATTGTCTGAATTGCGTTTAGTTTCGTACTTTTTGTTAGAGTTTTTTTTGGTTTGTCGGCTCCGGAAAAATGAAAACTTACTCTCTTGCACCATTTGGTCAAAATCGATGCGTCCACTTTTGATGGATGTTGGCCAAAGAAAATCCATTCATACAAATATCGATCGAAATGAACGCGAAAAAATAAAATCGAAATGAGTTAAATAATGAAATTTTTGTATCCGCCAACAATGCCAACGAATTGGCAATGAATAAAGATCACTTAAATACAATTCATTACACATATATGTTAATCTAACGAACAAAACTATGCGGTAATTTGAATTCGCATCACGATTAATGAAAACCTTAAAGAGTGACAAAAACTGGAGCCATCATTTTTATCTGTGGTTTTTCGTTTTTAGTTTTTGTATTTGATTTGTAAAAAAAAAAACGAGATGAAAGTTGAATAGCCGCAGTCATTCGGCAACAACAAACAATTACACGTTTTTGTCAAAACCACGAACGAACGGAACGGTGAATGGCAATGCGAATGTAAATCGTTCATATTTTTTTTTCGTAACCATTTTATTATTAAAAAAAAAACTGTATAAAAAGATTCATGCTAAAGAAAGAATCAACATTCGTTTGGCGGTTTTTTTGTTTCTCGAGCAAAGAAAAATGAAATAATGACGTCCGTTTAAATATAATTCAATGCCTTCATTATTTCGTAGTTTTGATTCGCTACGAAACTCCATCCTCTTAATAATGACAAAGCTTCAATAATATAATTGCTAGAGAAAATATTAAAATTTTCCCAAAAAAATAATTTGATTTCGGAACTTTCTTTTTTCGAATGTTAAACATGGATCGAATGCAGGAAATGTTGGGAGCAAAAAAAAAAAAAAGAAGAATTATTGAATTTAAATGTCATTTGCATGGATATTTCATTGAAAATGTGAAACAGAGGGTGTGTTTGGTTTGCACGACTGTTCGTTCCCTACAGTATGGACAGAGTATGAAACGCCTTCGGCTAACTTTTTCAGTGGTATTGTGTTTTTTTTTACTTTATTAAGCTTAAATAAGAGGAAATTCAGTCCATTCGTTCTTTTGTTCATCAAAAAAAAAAAAAAAAAAATCGAATTCATTCGTACAGAAGTGTGAGGAGTTGAGAAATAGCTTTCCTTCTGGAGAATTCATACACCAGTTCTATCTATTTCACGGCAGATTTCTCTTTCTTAATCAATGACCAAACATAATCCAGCCCATGATTCGAACAAAAAAAAAAAAATAAAAAGAAAAACCTGCACACATTGCGTTTGATATCAAAAACAGTCAATATTTGTTCTTTGATGGCAAATAATATGTTGGATTTCAATAATAAATAAAAAAAATAAAAAAAATAATCATTCGTTCCCTTGAGCATATTCCGAGCATCCGAATCTTCTTATCTCTCAAATTGAAGCAAATGATTTGAATGAATCGATTTCTGGTTCGATTCTATAAAAATAAAATGCCATCGATAAAAAAAAAAAAAGAATTCTTCTTGAAAAACTATCCAAAGAATTTCGAACCCCGTAATCGGAAAATTCAATTCGATTTAGTGTTCAGCGTATTCGACAATGGTTGATGTACGTTCACAAGTCGCATTCGATTCAAACGATTTAGTGAATTCAAATTACCACCACCATTCCAAATGGAATATGAATATAACAGATGAATTCCTGTGCTCATAACACGTGAAATAGCCTATTTTCAAGTCAATATACAATAAAAATGACAATAATAATAATTTTTATTGGAATCGAAATTTTTTTTTCCTTCTTCTTATCGAACGCCGATTTCAATTTGTCATAATCTGGCATCTTTTACAGCAAAAACGGGAATAAAGAGAGCGATAGACGATGAACGATGGAAAAAGGCAAAAGGCAAAACCATGAAAAGGAAAAAAGAGAACGGCGAAAAGGATTTCTAGTGGAAAAGTATCTCATAACTTGTATTCAATTGCGCAAAAAGAAATGGAATAGAATTGAAATGGGCTTTTATATAAATGTTTGTAGGGATTGGGAAGATTCATTCGTGTATAGTGTACATTCGGTTATTGAGTTCGATTGAGAATCCAAAAGAATGAGAAAAAGAGAACCAGAGAGAGATTGAACGAGAGAGAGAGATAGAGAGAAAGAGAGAGAAATGAACCGAAAAAGTTTTCACAGGGAATGGGTCATTGTTCGATTAAAATTATGCAACATTTTACGTGAGCGATTATATTTAATCTGTTGGTTAGATGATTTGTATTCACTGGAATACAATTCACCGTATTTTTTACTTTTTTTTTCTATATTCTCGATTCTCGATATCGCATTCAACTGACTTTTTGCAATTTTTCCTAATTCTCGTCATTAAAGCTTTTAGTTTATTGTCAGACTTTCACATGTTTAGCCTGTGATATCACAGGCACCATAGCTCATTCAAAACTAACCATATCACCCCAAATAGTTGATGTCTCCATATTCATTTTCTTATTCTTCTTCAGAATTTGTTGTTTTTGTTCTGAATTCTGTGGATTTGATGGCCGTTTTCATTTTGAGCCTGATTTTCTCTTCGAAACTGGGAACCTTACTTATATTTATTTATGTGTGTATGGAATTCTATTTTCTTTTCCATTTTGGATTTGAAATTTCTAATGCAAAGCACACTATTTCGGCCGAAAAAACCCCTTCAGGATCCAATATTTCATTGCAACTCGAGAGAGAGAGAGAGAGAGAGAGAGCGAGAGAGAGAGACACAGAAACGTATT
>GL501532.1:137402-150483 GCA_000149185.1 Mayetiola destructor | reverse complement strand
ACACACGAGAGAGAGAGAGAGAGAGAGAGAGCGAGAGAGAGAGACACAGAAACGATTGAATTTGTGACCAAAAATTAACATTTGTAATTCATTGAATACAAGAAAGCAGTTCATTAAATGGGCTAAACTAACCGAATAAGTAAAATTGTATTTTTTGATAGCTTTACATTGAATGAGCCACATGGGATGAATTCATTGATGCTTATTTTTCATGAAAGCATTCTTATTTTAGTGTTTGGTTTATTCAATAAATGTTTACATAATTTTGATTTTTGAATCATCAGCAGCCAGCAATTGGCTGCCAATAGTCAGTAGCCATTAACCATATCAAAATATTGAACATTTAAATCGATTTTAGTCTTCAATCGAATGAAAGAAATAAGGAAGATGCAAAGGCATCATTAAAATTTAAATGGAAAACAATTCGCAAACAAACGATCGCCACCGAACGGCCATTAAGTAATTTATCACTTTGCTTTTTATTGATATCTTCTTTTCTTTTTTTTTAATGCAATTTCCGACAGTTGCATAAGCGAATAATGGCTGCACAATTCGGGATGATGGGTTTTTTTTTCAATTTTCTCAAATCATTTTCTTTTAGTTTTGAATTCGACTTCTTCGTCTTTCCTTCCGTCCGACCTTTTCCCGGGCAAACAGCATTGACGTAGGAATATCGAATGCAGTAGAAAATAGTTAAAATATCATACACATATTCAACCATCGACCATATCATTTTGGCTGATGGTTAAATGTTCAATGCTCGAATAATAATGCATGAAACATGTGACGAAGGGTTCAGCATAATACAATCCTATATATATATATGATATATGTATATGGTATTGTGTTTAAAGGGTATAATAAAATAGTTCAAAATGAATCCCCAACGAACGAATGCATATCCATTTCAGAAAACTCATATATAAATGGGACATAGTTGTTAAAAAAAAAAAACGAACAAGAAACTTTTAACGCATCATATAGTTGATTTGATGTGCGGTTTTGATGTTTAATCACATCTTCTTCCGAACGAACGTCAAATGGTTCGCCATTCAACAACAACAAAAACAATACAACAAAAACAACCAGTTGTTGCTGCAACGAAAGAAAAAGGCAAACTTTTTCTCGTTTTAATTCAATATTAAGGCAGTGGCCTGTATTTTATACTATAGATGTGACTGCGTATACATTCCAAATACCATGGGAATTTAGTAAAGAAAATGGCAGAAAATGGTTTGCCGAAGAAAAGTTGTTATCTCATTACCGTATGGCGGGGGAATGGCACCATTGAATATATCATTCTAAAATTATTATTATTAATATTGAAACGATATAAAATTGATAAATGTACTTATTTCGCTCATAATTTAATCGGAAGGGGGTTTCACATTGTCACATGTATGCGAATGGCAATGTGTAGGCGAACATTCATCATTTGCAAAAAAAAAAAAAAATATCCGCAACAAATCAGAAAATAGCTATTGATTTGCGTCAAAAGACTGCAAACAATATGTATGATTTTGAGATGCATGAATAAACTTCTGGGAATTATATGCGAATGACATACTATAGTTAGGTATCGATGAACATTTGAACAGAAATGGAAATGGAAAAAATGTTTTTTTTTTGAAAATAACGACGTCAGACAGAGCAGATAAAATAAGTTAGTGAAATATTTTTCAATTTTATTGATGTGCATCAAGCATCCGCAAGGGACGCCACAATGCAGAAAATGGATGGAATTTCGAGTGCATTTTATATTAAGAAACAAAACATATCAAAAGCATAAACTCATATAAACAGCCAAATTTTGATGCATCCATACACAAACACACACACACACACACACATTTCAATTTGCAATCGTGAAAAAAAACCCAATCGAAAACCCATCGAACAAACGAAATAAATATGAAATGTGAATGCAATTAAATTGCTTCCAAATGACATTCATGAAAAAAAAATAAGCATAATAGAATCATTGAAACGAATAATAAATGCGCCAGAATGACTCAAATGAAGCATTCCATTTGTTCTTTTTTTTTTTTTTTTGTTGGCTTTACTTATTGCCTCACAAAAAGCGCAGAATTCATCAGTGTCAGTCATCATTTTTGCCTCGTTAAGAAAAAAAAAAAAAACAAAAAAAACAAAATCCATCCAACCGAAAATGATGAAATCGATAAAAACGAAAAACAACAACGATGACGAATGAACAACGAAAAAAAGAAACGCAACAATTGAAAGCAAAAAAAAAATGAAATAAAAAATGAAATAAAAAAAAGATAAAACAAATAAAATTGCATACAATTGCAAAGCGATGGAGTTGTAAAAGAAGTTGATTGGAAGTATTGATTGTCGATCTAAAGATTGATTGTTTTCCGATGTGCGCACTGTTAGCTGCTAGCTGGCTAGCTGTTGGCTGTTGGCTGTTGGCTGTTGGCTGCATTAAATGTGAAATGTGAGATGAAATTTTTATTGACCCATTATATGCATCCATTTCGAAACGAAATAAATATGAAATGGGAACATTATTGTGTAGTACGAATCGTTAAAAGTAATTGTCAATTGCCAATTTTTTTTTTCCTCGTACATTTTCCCCCTAAAATACACACGCACACGCCATTTCGTGTTGCTTGTTTTTTTTCGTTTGCCAAATATGTTGGCAAAATAATCGGTAATAATCAGTATGCTTTCGGTTGGGCTATATTGGATTCCTTAATGGATTCCCGAAAGTATTGCGTTGTTAAGTGTGTGTGTGTGTGTGTGTGTGGTGAATGTAGGAACATTGATTTAAAAAAAAAAAAATAAATCAAGGAAATGGAATCTTTCGGAACGATTGAGGGACCGTAAATATTTGTGTACATAGATTTCAGTTAGCGATATTTGATGTATACATATATAAATATGTGATTCTAACTAGCCCAATTGGCATTCCATTTGATTTGTTGAATAAATACACTTTATGTTCGAGCAACAGAAAAAAATAACAACAACAACAACCGAATAGCAACGATGAATGAACAAACAAAAATTAAGCGCGTCGAAAAATTCGAGAAATAGTTGAAGAACGTGCAGAGAGAGTGAGAGTGAGATGGAGAGAATAAAAACAGTGTTAAATCACACTGTAAACATTCATTATTAATTTAAATCCATTTCATAAGTAGCAAAATCATCAAATTGATAAGGCGACATAATATGAGTACATGAGCAATCGCACACACACACAAAATATAAAAAGTGAACAATAAAGATTAGCGATAATAATCTTAGTAGTTGAATAATAATAATAATAATACATTCAGTATTTTCGGATATTCAAAAGCGAAAGTGCTAGTCGCAAATGTAAATCAGAGCATTTGTTGCCATTCGGATGTCGAACGCGTTCAAAAAAAAAAAAAATGCAAAACATGCTAATAATATTCCTAACAAATGAAACTAAATGCTTCCACATTGTGTGTAGTTTGGTATGTCTGCTAAGTTGGTTACTCGATAACAATTTCTCATGTTTTTGAATTTTGCATGTTATCTACTATTCGATAAGACTAATCGTGTATTTATTGCGTATGCATTTGGAAATTCAGAAATGAGACACTTTCCCCCCCCCCCCCCACTTTGGTCTACAACAATTAAATGGTGAATTGATAAGAGTTTTGTCATTTACCGCTGCCGTTTGTCATTTGATTGAATCAATTTTATGAAAAAAAAAAAAAAAAAAATGTAATTATAATTATGTATAAATCAAAAAAAATTAGGATCACAATCAAAACATACAGTGTCAACTGTGCAACTGGAACCCGATTATGGTGTTTAAAAACAACCACATTGATGTTCCAAAATTGAAAATAATGTGTACGCTGAATAACAACAATCTTATTTTAAGACATCATTACATCAAATAGGTTTTTTAGTGGGCAGGCCAAATTAAGCCGCAACAAATGAATTTCGGAAAATTTTTATGAATTTTTTTTTTTTTTTTTGTATTCCGTTTTATCGTTCAATTGTCATTTATTATTGGAGAACGTAATTGTACATTGTCCACTGTGATGCACATCGCTCCTTGCGATTGGACATAGTGACGAGGCCATTTCAATCCAATTTAATTATATCCATTGAAATGGTCAAAGAAACCAAAATTTGAATGGAAATTTTCTGTTTTTGTTAATTCATTGAAAAGTTTGTTTGTTGTTTTTTTTGTCGCCCATAATTTCTGCCTCTTTCGTTTGCTGTTTTGTCGACTTTAGCCGAATTTTGTGTGTGTTATCATGGTTACCATATTCGTTTAAAATCGAGGCAAGAAGTTCACTAATCGGATCAATTGAATTGATTCAGAAATTGCCACATTTTCATTTATTTATTGTATTCAATTTGATTGATACAAGTTAAAAATAAATTTGTTTGTTGATTTGTTTATTGTGGTTAAAATTCGTTTTCATCTTGTTCTTTTTTCTTTTTTCTTTTCTCCTCTCTTTGCGACGGCATTGAATTTTATTTGAAAGAATTATATATTATTCGATGAGAGTGAGTGTGTGTGTGTAAGAAATGAATGGACGAAGAAAAAAAAACTGACGCAAATGCGCAAAATATATCTAATTAATTTCCATTTCAATTCTTTTTTTTTGTACTCGTATTTATTATATTATTGTTTGAGATTGAATTAGGTTACCCAGCCTGAGGCCAAAGCCAAAGTTAAAGCTGAAGCTTAGCTATATAGGCGTAATAGGCATTGGTTCATTGTCTATTCATGTATTCATTGCATTTTCATATCGATTCAAAATTCATTGATTTCATCTTATCAAAAATTTTGAGCCATCGAACAATTCTGGTTCTGTTGGATTGATGTCTTGAATGTGTCCTATCCCATCCAAAAGATATATACCGAAACAGAAGAGAAATAAGAGAAGAATTGAAAAAGAAGCAATGAAACCACCTTAGCAAACGAATTGGATCCAATTTTTCGATTGTTTGCAGTTTGTATGGTTGAAGGTTGTTTGAATCAGTTCTATCATTGGAAAATTGAATGATATTTCATTTAAACATGTGTTGCTGTTGCAAATCAAATGCCGGGTCACACTCTTCACAATATGTTTACCCTAACTGAATGGAAAATTGATTTATGAATGAGCGATAAAATGCCAAAGCAACAAAGAAGAAGAAGAAGAAGAAAAAAACGATGCAAAAATAGAATTTAATTGTGACATAAAATGTTATTCGCTTCAAACTTGGCCATAAATGATTTTGAAGTGGGTGAGACCAAAACAGAAAAAAAACATAATCTTGTACCCGAAAATCTATCGAACAAACCAATGACAAAATGATAACAACGATAATAATGTTAAACACTAATGGACTCAAAAATCAACCACCAATGAACCAACCAATCTGTTTTGATTTCTTCTCTTTCGTTTTTGCCTTTGTCTATCTCTATCGCATGCATTTCAACCCCGTATCACATCATCTTTCTATTTTATCTATTTTTTTCGTGTTTATTGATTCTGAATGTGCAATATGCATGCAAAGGAATAAACACAACAATTGATGAATGAAACAATCAAACTGGCTCTGTATGCCAGGAGTTGGTAAAGAATTCTCTGTATTTCTGTGTGTGTGTGTATTTCATCCATTATAATGTACGACGAGATGCACAATGGCATAACCTAAGGGCTATGTAGCCTGCAATTCAATTTTCAATTTACCAATTGAACAACGCAAAGCGATTGAATTTTGTTGTTGCATTCATTTTATATTTGACACTTGTCGATTTTGTTGTCGGATGTGGTAAACATTAAACATTTCGTATCGAAAAATGGAATCGTGACTGTTTAAAATAGAATGAAAAAAAAACAACTAAATTAAAAATTTATTTCCAAATCGTATCGAAATTTCAAGAATCTTCGGATTGTGTAAATGGTTCAATTCACCCTTTGCTTTTGTTCATTGGCAATATTGAATATATATGAACAACAAAACCATAAAATACGGTGACAACCGTGATAGGTCTTTGCAATATTTCATCCTTGATTTGTAGCTGACATTTTTCTTTCCTTTTCTCTCACACTCTGTTGTTACTTTCTTCAGTTTCAACATTGACAGACTGAAAGATGGATTTTTTTTTGTGTGTATGAAATTTAGATTGAGTGCAAAGTGCATCGAGCATTGAATTCTCGTTTGAAGTCGAATATTTTTTCGAAAAAGAAAAAAATTGGAATTTTCATCTATCAATGACAGGACCTCATTTCAAATGGTCGATGCTATTTTTCACATCGATCCACAACTCGTCCGAAGAAAACTGAAGATATGGATATGCCCTGATTGCCCTCACATTCAAAAAAAAAAAAAATTTTTTTTTGTTCTCAATATGCATATTAAATGCCACACAAAAATTGAGGAAAAATACGATTAATAGAAAAAAGAAAAAAAAATTGCGACCGCACACGTGACGCAAATTGATATTAAAACGAAATTAATCAATCGATTATTTGATCGTTTGTCGTTCATTATAGTCATAGGTCGTTGTCGGTGGCCCATTTTTGTTGGCTCATTCAATTCAAACAATCAATTTTATTCTATTGCATATTGCAAGACTCAGACGCACACTGATTCGTAATTCGAATCGTATCAACAATTTTTTCGACAAAAAAAAAAAATTTTTTGCACAGTTTGTTTGAATTGTCAATCAATAGCATGCCATTGTAAACAGTAAACATGCATTCGCACGTATTCAGTACTCAATTACAATTATCAAATTTTTTAAAACAAAAATTCAATCAAAAGTCATTCAAATTAACGAATCATCTGTTTTGTTTGTTTGTTTGTTTGTTTTTTTTGTATTCAAATTACCCATGGATTGATTGTCTTCCAGAAAGCAAAAAAAAAAAAAATCAGATCAAAGCTCGAAACCGATGTTAAATTTTGAATTATCACCGCCGGATCCTCTGTTCTCTTTTCCAAATTTGCAATAAAACACTAAACTTTACACCGCACCAATTTTCTTTTTTTCTCAATTTTCTGTTCTCGTTTGATTCGCCAATTCAACGAATTAGATTTGGGTCATAAGCAATCAAATTTATTGTAATTTGTATGCATCGAATGTAATGTCGGTTACACACAATTCCCGCAATTATAAAGTTAAATAAAAATTTATGAAAGAAGAAATAAAGAAGTTCAGTTTGTAAACAAAATTTTATTATTATTATTATTTTTATTATTATATTCGTTCGTATCGAAGAGCACCGACAATATGTGTTATGTATTTTCGGTAGCGAGCGAATTGAGAGGATTGCAATGGTCTGGCATACAAACAACCGAACAACAAGTAGCCGCTCGTTTGCCGTTTTGCTGTCAAATCATTTGTTTTTCGAAACGACGTTTTTTATTGTGTGTGTGTGTGTGTTTACGGTTTTTTTCTTGATCGTTGCTTGTTGCCGATACGATAAAAAAGATTGATTTGATATTAATTCAAAATTGGTATTCAAACAGGTACGAATTTACGATACCATCTTAAGGACTGATTTGTTTCGGTGCTCAGTGTTCTGTACCTCAGAATTGTCGAATGCAAAAACAAAACTTCAAACCACATTGATTATTTTATTATTCAAGAGGCGATAAAACAATTAAATATCCAACAACATCCAAATCAGACAACACACACAAATATCGCGGAATTTATCGCGCGCGTTCTTTTGTTTTACGTTTAAAACATTTAACGATCCCGTTCGAAAATGATTTAACGATAAAATCTATCGACTGAAAACGTATCTAAATCTAAAATGTATGATGTTGTGCGTGCGTATCAAACATGATGAAAAGAATACGATCGAATGAAAAGCACTAAGAACCTTACGATGCTTACGGTTCAAATGCACAAACTAAACTAAAGCAAAAATTCCATTTTGAACTGAATTGTTCGGTTGTATCGTTATATCGTTCGATATGGTATATTCCAATGTTCAATGTGGGGTTCTTAGCGCTTATAGCCCAATCAAGAGCTGCAATACTAACTACTGGCAACTGGCAACTGGCAACTGGCAACTGACACTGCCAGTTTTACATACGTACAACAGATGAGTTGTTGTTTGTGTGTGTCTGCGTGCGCGATACCGATTTATACATATTATTATCATCATCCGTACACTCCATACACACCATTCACCGTTCATACAATTTGGATGATATTACGTGATGTACCGATGCTTTTGCCAATTGGATCTTTTCCTTCGTTTCCTTTTCTTTTTATTTCTTCTCCTTTTTAGTTGTGTTTTTATTTATTTTTTATTTTTTTTTTTGCTGTAAGTAAGAAACTGTTCTCCGCCGAAAAGTAAAACAAGGAAAAAAGGCATTGTTAAACGAAAATTTTGGTTGTTTTTTTTTTTTTGGTATGGTTTTTGTAACTTGAAATGTCTTCCACTCAATTGGTTTTGGTTGATTATATTTTCACAATGTGAAAGCATCTATCTGTTTCCACCTAACTACCACCTCTTCTTCCCCCCCCCCCCCCCCCCGGGGAGGACTGTGATGGGCCCAATATTTTTGAATAAATTTAAGATTGATGTCTGGTATTCGTTGCTTGTGTTTCACCAATTTTGGCGGCCGTCTATATTTGAAAATGTAAAAGGTTTTTTGGTTGGTTGGTGTGTTGTGCTGTTGCTCTGATAAAATCGAAATCATTATAATAATCATGTACATGTACACACAAGTCTATTGTAGTATGTATATGAACCAAAAAAATCTCAACAAAATCCACTTGTGTGTGCATAAATGGAATGTGACTGTATATTGTAACGTTGTTCAATCGAACATCGATTCAACGAAATGCACGAATGTCGATTTTATTATTTTACATATATATAATAATAAAATCTATCAAGACAACAAGACAATTGTGTATTGACTGTGTGTATGTGCGGTGGTGTGATGCGGTTTAGTATAGCTGATGGCTGGAAATGCATTAAAATTTAGTATTGAAAATAGGGAAAAAGAAAAAAAAGAACGCTTTATTTTCTTTTCTTTTCATTGAACACATCCTTTCAATTGTTGTTAGCATTTTGAGCTTTGAATATTATTCGATTCGCTTATTTTTCACTTTCGTTTTTCATGGTCGACAGCAACCAAGGAACCAGTATAATAATAAGGGGAGAGGAAAATGTTTTTACAAGTATTTGTTTCCAAAGTCTTTCATAAACATTCCCATGAGCGAGAGAATGAAATGGAATCACTTTGAACACTTTATTTGTGGTGTGTAAAGTGTAAAGTGTAAAGTGTAAAATGTAAATAACCAAAAAGAAGGAGAACACAAAGAAGAAGAAGGAAAAGAAGAAGATACCAGATTTACAGATTGTGTTCGTTCAATTGTATCAATGAGCAATGAACATTTGATAACAACAATGCAACAGATGTTCTTCCATTTTAACGATTATTCGTCACTTTATTCTATTGTGTGTGGTTTTCTCAGTATCTGCTGTATTGTTTTTCAAACTTTCGATGGCAGAGAAAAGCCTAAAAACTGTGAAAAAAATAAAGTCGCTATGTTAAAGCTGATGAATCCCAAAGGATTTATCGGTTGGTTTTTCTTTCTTTTTTTTTTTGGGGGGGGGGGTTCATTATTATTATCGTGAGTGTCGCGTTGTCATTGTGGTGGTTGTCTGTCTGTCAATATGCTTTGGGGGGAAAAAACAACATACGGATCAAAAAAGAAAATCAAGCTTTTCAGTCAACAACTACGATGTACAATGTAACAAAATTATTTATTGGCACATGGTACCTTCTGTGTCTGTCTAATGCTTTGGCCCCGTAGTACGTGTGTGTGCATTACATTAACAATTTTTCTTTTCTTGGTGGGGGGAGGCGAGGGGGGGGGGGTAGAAATGCGAGCTTGTGTGTGTATTTGTGTATCAAAATGAGCATAAGCCATTGGCACATTGAACGTGAAACGTGGTAGTGATTTGAATTGGTTTATTATCATTCAAAATGCTACTGCTTTTGCATGGGTGAAAGTCTTTTGATTATTTATATTATTATCGTCAGTTTGCAGTTGGCAATTAGGTGGCGTTTGTTTTTTGAGGCCTCTTCGCATTCAATACCATTAGTAAAACATTCACCGAATCGCCCAACACACACGGTGTGTGCGTGTGTGTGTGTTTTTTGTTTTTGTATTTTTGTTCACTTTTTCTCTCTTCTGTGATGTTTGGTGATGTTACAGGTGTCTGTTATAACACACAATCACAAAATGATTCGATAACAAAACCGAACACAAATGAAGCGGTTCGAATCTCGAAAATTACTGTATTTGGAGTCTAATGAACGAGAAAATGTTTGTTTGATAATTCCAATTCGTTTCGTTTGTCGAATTTCTAATCAATCACAGGAATTATCTACTATCTACACAAAATCCGATTCCATTGGCCCAAAAATATATTACACAAATTGAAAAAAGGGGCAAACGAAAAAAACACAAATGGCCCAGCCGATGAACAGCTCATCATTATTATGCTAAACCATTGAAACGCATATCAATATCACTGTCATTTTGGAGGATTTTTTTCTTCTTTTTTCGGAAAATTGATGGATTGATTGTATACAATTCAATTATTATTCGTTTTCTCATACTACTTTCGCTGACCGAAAATTAATGCGCAATTTGGGATGATGTTGATAACGTACCGTTTCTTTTTCGAATCATGAACAATTTAATTTTAAAAGCTTTTTGTGAATATATATTCATTATTTACATTTCACATTCGCACAACAATTGTCCGGCAAATCTTGCAAAATTATTTTAAAATGTTTATGTAAAGTTAATGTTTCGAGTTAAATGAAATTAAAAACTGAGAACAAGAATGGATCTCAAAATGCCCTCTCTTTATTCCTTCTTTTACTCTTCTCATCAGCATTAGCATCATCATCATCATCATTCTCTCAGTATTCTATCCAGCGAATCTCTTAATGTCTGAAAATAGATTTTCAGTTTTCCATTTTTCATTTTATTAAAATCACGCGCGACAGCAAATGTTCTATGAAAATAATTAGTTAACATTGTTACAAAGTTTTTGTTTGTTTGTTTTCCAGTTATGTTTGCAGTCATGGTAAGGAGGAGACTGCACTCTCCTTCCAGTCTCATTTCAACTTTCTTTAGCTTGCAAAATCATGAGCAACACTTTTGAAATGATAATAATGATTAAAATATTTCTGATGTTGTTGACTGCAAGAAAAAAATTAAAAATTAAGATGGACAGCAATGAATGTTTCGATAATGGTTTCGGTTTTCTTTTTGATTTGTTTGGCGTGGCCATCTTGTATTCTGTATTCCCTTGCATATCATTATCTACTTTTTGATGGTCATTAACATAAGCGATCGAACGTGTTTGACAAAAGAATTCGCTATTCTCTTCATTCAAAGATGAGTTAATTTCAAATAATTTTTAACTTCAATTGTGTGTACATTAAAACACAAACATTATGTGGTGCATTGCTTTAGAATGCAAAAAAAAAAACGAAATAAAAACAATGTTCGCCTCACAAACACAATATAATATTGCGACAAAACAATCGGAATTTGAAATGAATGACTCACCGCGTGTCGTTGCTCGTTTTTGACGCATCAGATTTTGTGGAAAAATTTGAAGACCTTTAAATCCAGTTTCATTGCTTAATTGTTTACGTGTTTTGTCTGCCGAAAAACAAAAAAAAACGCACAAATCATAATTGATAAATAATTGTTATTATTATTATTGAAATCAATGTTTATGTGTGCGTAATTTCCAAGCCATAGAAAATCCAAAACCAAAGCCCAAGCCAAAAGCCTTATCTTTATTATTTTTTTATTTAGAAAATGGGGTTGATTTATTTACCTGGTGTTGTTGGTTGCTTTTGATTCGATGTGTTTAGATTGTCGTTTGGTTGATGAGGTTTTTGTTGTGGTATTGCGTCCATATTTATTTCAGTATCGATATCATTCATTATCGTATCAAAATTCGAATCACAGCTGTTGCACACAAATTCGTTGGCTTTTAATTGGCCATCGGCAACTTTACGAACTGATATTTCAATCTATTTTTTTGGGGATAGAAAATATAGAAATGGAATTGCAGATTTAATTTCAAAATCGACAGAGTTGAGCAATCGTCGTTTGGGGTTTAGGATTACAACAACAACAAAAAAAAACACTTCTCAATCCCAACGAAACTCATTTGAAACTTCATTCAATGATTCGGGATAATTTTGTTTTGACTTGTTCCATCGCACCGTTTTCAATGTAGAAACAAAAACAGAAAGCAAAACAGAAAAAAAAGGAAGAAAAAAAACCAATTGTAGCGCGCATATGTATGCTACGTGCTTTGAACGAAAAAAAAATTTCCAAATAACTAATTAACATTGAAACGATATTGAGTTCAATGTATTTGTCGTTTATTTTGCTTTAATGAACGACACCGAACATCGAATATGATTGAGTACAAAAGTACAACATTGGTACAATAATAATAATAATATTCATTTTGATAGAGAAAAATAACATCGCACACCTTTTCACCTAAATTGGAATGTTGCGTTTTGTCCGAAATGGAAGAAACGGAAAAAGAAGAAGAAGAAAAATAAAACAAAAAAAGAATTGGTTCGGTTTCATGTTTATTCAATTGAATATTCGGAAATGGATCCCTGGTTTTGCTTATTTTCCCCTTCCACTTTTCCTATTCATTCTTATTAGAGCCAACCTGCTATTTGTTTCGCATGTCAGGCTACAGGGACATTTTGAGTGATCGATCTTGAGTTCGATACGATTCGGTTTCGTTTTCATTTTTTTTCTTTTTGTTCTCAATTCAAACTTAACTAAAAATGAACAATAATAAATAGTCAACCAAATTGGGGGGCTTCGGTTTGCTGGAAAAGAGTTCAATCTACAAAAATATTAATAAATAATTAAAAGATGTTTCATGTTTCAAAATAGAAATTGTTATAACAATAAATTCATTCGGAATTCAGATGGATTGAACAAAAATAGTAATTTATTATAATGAATGAACGGAAGACGGTGAACGGTGGACGACATAAAGCGAGTTTCAAATGAAGTGAACTTTCATTTATTTATTTA
>GL501532.1:104706-127708 GCA_000149185.1 Mayetiola destructor | reverse complement strand
CCTCTCTCTCTCTCTCTCTCTCTCTCTCTCTCTCTCTCTCTCTCTCTCTCTCTCTCGATCTCTCTCTGTGTTTCTTTCAGTTCCTTCCTCACGAAATGTTCGGTTTTGAAATGAATAAATGATGATGTTTTAAGGATTCATACAAAATGGATATGGAAATATTTTTTTCCCTCCGAAGATGTGGCTTACGGGGGCTCTTATACATATTTCATACCAACACATAAATTAAATGACAACAATATCACTCTCTTTCTGTACCAAAATTAGCCTTTGGACAGCAAATACGGAAACGAGAATTTGAACATTTTGTGTGTGTGTGTGTGTTGTTTTTTTTTCTCTTTCGTTCTATATCTGCCATTGATAAAACACGACCGAAATAATAAATGATTTATTATGTATACGAAGTTCAACAATGTTCGCAACATTGAGAGAAGAATGACGAAAAGGAAAAATTACGATAAATAAAATATGTTAAAATTTAATGGTGCGAATATTGGATTCTCTTCAAATACATGATATTCGTGCATTTTAAATTATCGCCAAAAACTTTGGCTGTTGATAAAATACATTTCGAACTCATCTCGACTCTCTCTCTCTCTCTCTCTCTTTGTGACAATAGCTGACATCAGTTGACATTCGTTTTGGATTGTGTGATTGTTTGGGGTCCATTCGTTAACAAATTGACATTTACAATTACATTCACATCATCCGAATGTGAATGCACAACTGTTCAATGATGAAATTTCATATTAATAAATAAATGTGTTACCAAAAATAGAAAAATCGTGTCATTCAGATTATTATGTATAATGCATCAGATGTATAAAATGAGAAAATGTCTATTACAAAAGGGAATAAAAGTGAGGCCGGTCGATTCATACATACGCATTAAATCGATTTTAAAGGACCCCAAATTCACAACATGTGCGATATATTTATTTTTGTTTTGTTTTTTTTCATTCTTTTGCATTGCTAAATTACAACCGAACATCGTCAACAGTAACTCGTCACTCGTTGTCGTGCATCGTTTTGGATCCTATTGAATTGTAGAAATTGTTTTTGAAGTCTTTTCGGTTTTTTCTTTTAAATCCGTTCTCCGTAATCGAAATCCATGAACTATTTCTCCGATGGGTAATCGATGTATAGTGTGTGCGTTCGTTTATATATGTTTCTGAATCGTTTGTATAAATGTATTGGCGCGTGGTTGATGTAAAAATATGTTTCATACACAACATGTTTATACACGACCGTAAAATGAAATGCCACAAATTGTGTATCGCTGTGTGTCGGTATGCGTGCAAATGGTTGTGTCAGTGTGTAAATGTTTTTGTGTGGGTATGAGTGAGTATAAGACTCTATCTATGCGCTAGACAGACAGCTGAGAGTGTTTCATTCAATATACGAAATTCAAAAATAAAAAAAAAAAAACAACAAGAAGAAAAAAAAGAAAAAGAAGAAGAATTTGATGCAAGCATTGCTGTGGGAACCGCCTCTAGTTCTTGATAAACCATCATCGAATATAGACGTGTATTGTATTGCATTGTAATAACACATAAAAATCCAAAGACGGAAATTTAACACAAATTTAATTCTGATTCAAAGTCTTTTATTTATTTATTTTGTATGTTTGTTTTGAAGATTTTCAGTATTTCATTATTTGAATCTTTTTTTAATGAATCGATTAATTGCAGACAACAAGAACAAAAAAAAAACGAAACAAATTTTTATTTATTTAACGATAAATGAATGGTGCGCGCGTATTTTTTTGTCAATGAAAGAAAGATTTTTGGGTTTTTTTTTGTATTTACATTTTGAGAAAAAACATATTTTTGTGTTGTCGAAGAGCTGAAGAAATTTCTTTAATTTTTTCTTTCTTTTTATCGAATGTTGTAGAAAGTTAAAGAAGCGAGTGTGTGTGTATGTGTGTTTATATATCAAGGATCCACTAAAGTTGCACATTGTGAAGTGCGTAAACAGTTCTGATTGATACACAATCCCAAAAATTAACCAAATTATAAATATTTCCTATTTCCATTGTTCGTTTATCATTCATTCGATTGATGTGACTTTTGTTCACTTCAAATAATAATAAAAAAAAAAAACAAACAAACAAACAGGCCGAACAAAAAGAAAGAACATGATTTAAATTGTTGGCCATAAAACCGATTCAGGTTTTATGATTGCAGGATTTCATCGTTTTGATTGGGTGAACAAAATAAAAAGAAAAAAGAAAAGATTATTAAAAGATGAAAGATGTCATAAATATTGTTTATATTGAGTGAAAAAAAAAAATGGAAAAAAATTCCGTCAGACCACAAACAATTATTCCAGACAAGACACAAGATACCAGACCAAACCAAACCACACCAGATAAATAATTTCGACACCAGAGAATTCTTGGCCGTGCTATTTTTATTGTTGCAAAAAGAAAAATAATAAACACAAATTTCAACAGGCTCAGTTTTGTGTAAACATTGTTTTAAATACAAAATCTATATACCAGAAGGTGAAGCTAAACAAATGAATCAAAAAACAAGAAACGATCAAAAACACACAAAAAATCCATTAAAGAAAGTGAAAGTATTTATTGACAAAGAATTTTTTTTTTGTTTCGTTTAGTATAAAATAATAATCGAAGCAAAAATCTGGAATTAAGAAAAAGAAGGTGAAAAAACGGCCAACAGATAGATAGAGTTAGACCCAATGCAAATTTACACATTTTAAATTGAAAATCGTGAAATTACATGGCTTGAAATTGATGAACAAATGATCGAATATGTAAAAGTATGCTTAAACGTGTGATGATGACGATTGATTACAATTACAATATACAATAAATATATATACATTTATTTGCGGACCAAAATCGAAAAAAAAAAACAAAACAAATGAACAATAACGAATGAGCAATTGAGAAATGAGACAAATGCCGCATTGAACTGAGATGTTCGAATTTCGTTATTTTGTTATTCATTGTAAAGGTGAGTTTTTTGTTTTTTTTGAAAACATATTTATAAGTATTTAAAATAATTGGCGTTTGTTGAGAGATTTTGTTTTATTTGTTGAAAAAAGAGAGATTTCATTTCTCTTTTGCGTATTTGAGATAGAATTAATTAAATAAGAATAATTGATGAGAACTAACACAGATTAACGGTGGTCATTGGTCACTGGTCACAAGTAATCCGTGATTGCGGTGACGAATGAAATGAGAAATTGAGATGACAATCAAATTTGCGTCTGAATGAATAAATTATACAAATCTCCATACACACACACCAGACAATGAAAATGAATCAATTTCATATTTCGGACCGCCGTTTCAAATCATGTGGACTTTGTAGTTAGAAAACTACTTTGTTGTAAAAATAATAATTTATTTGATTTAATGAATCTCATTTGTATTCTGTGTGTGTGTGTGTGCTTTTGTATTTTGCACAATATTTCCGAAATTGTTCGGTGAATATAAACGAAACACAACACAGGCTGCTGGTTGTTGAGCTGATTACGAAAAATTTCAGTAATACTTTGTTCGATTGTTGGATCGGCTTAACAACTGTAGACAAAATAGAAAAATAGCAAATGATTCATAAATCATAGACTCAACTCATTACTTTTATTATCAATTGTGTGTTACAAGTTTGAAAAACAGCTTCAAACAGCCAGCAAACAACAAGCAGTTAACAGTGAACAAATAAATCAAATAAGAATTTATAATGAAAACGAGTCGAATGAATTAGCGATAACATTGATTACACACATTTCAAGGAATGAGAGGAGAAAAAAAAAGACGTCCAAGGCTTTTTTTCGTTTTTTTTACTTTTCGTACATGAACGACGGAGTAGAAAACAAAAAAAAATTAATAACACAACGAAAGCACAAACTTTACAATCAAAACGAAAATGATTTTGGGAAATTTAAATCGTTTTGAATTTTGATAAAATAATTTATTACGATTTATTGCCTGTTATCTAAATGAGCTTGGTGCTTGGTGGACAGCAGCAAATGAAGAGTTTGTGAAAAAGATTCCACAAGGTCACATTTCAACGTAAAAGTTTCAATTATATATTATTATTATCATCAAGTAGCGAAGTAAGAACGTGTATGCGAAATCGAAATGAACACACCAAGTGACCTGCTCAGACATGTTGTCTCTTCTCAAAATACCAAAAAAAAGAAAACACTGGCTTCAAAAAAAAAAACAAAAACTTACTGACTGTGGTCAAATAGCACAAGATCCATCATAATAAAAACGGATTATGCATGAAATTTCGGAATATTGGAATTTGGACTCCGGATACTGGAATGAAAGTTGGCTAAGTCAACGAAAAGAAAGAAAAAAAACAACAAACAAGAAGGTGAAATGAATGACCCGTAAGCCATTACCGGTGACCAAAAAAGCATTTGTCATTCAAAACAAATGAACAATAGTAGCAAAAATAGATAAAAAAAAAAATATTGGCCATGGGTCATTTCAATTTGTAACATTTCTTTTCATTCTTTGTGTATGTGTGTTTTTTTTTGTTCTTCCCCCGCACGTGTGACCCGATATAAATGAAATTTTTCTGTTCTTTTCGGTTGCGGTCATGCTTCGATTTGATATTTTTTGTCGGACAAAAATTCCGTAATATATCGAATTTCATTTTGAGTTTCGAATGTCGATCAATGAAATCGACATACACAGCTTTTTAATTTCACCAAATACTCTCTACGCTCGACACACAAACAAACACACAATGGCCGAGCAGAATTTTATCGAAAAAAGAAAAATGGATGATTTTGACTACTTTACTTTAAGATGGGGAAAAAACGTATTTGATTCGATTTGAAAACTAAATCATTCTCCCATTCGATGAACTTGCAATTTTTCCATTTTATTTTTTTTTTCATATATAATGTGTATTTACCTCTGTGCTTTGTGCACAAAACGAACACCGATGCAGTCATTCTGAAGACAGAAAGCGCAAAAAAAAAAACGAATATCAATTTTATTGATTGGCCCAATGGATAGAATGGTGAATTGGGACCATCAAGAGAACCACAAATGGGAAATTGAAACGGGAATGAAAAAGAGAGAAAGAAAACAGAAGCCCCACGAGACATATTTAACTGACATCAATCGACAATCGACTGATTGAAATTAATGATAAAAAAAAATGAAAAAAAAAATAATCAGTTTGTTGCAATTTTCAAATTGAATGATGTCGATGGTAATGCTGATACGCATGTACGACGGACAATGACGATCGATGTCGATTGTCGGTTGTTTGGCTATTAATATTGCCATTGGACGGAAGGAATTTTTGCCTTGTGCCACATTCATGTAGATGATAGCAGAGTGCAGCATAACAAAACGAACAGATTATTTGTTTGTTTTTTTTTTTCATTCTGTGTCGATAAATAAAAATAACAACAAAAAGTGAGTATGATATAGGCATTGACAATGAAGGCATGCTACCGAAAAATTACGATGGAATTTTCTTCTCAATTTTTACCTACCTGAAGTAATTGCTAATCAAAATTCAACAGCGATAAAAACCAACGAATCAGCATTATAAAATGTGACAATATGTTCGGGGCTGATCTTTTTATGATTTGTGATTTGGTCACTTGTTTCGATAGGCGATGATGGAACGTTTAATCGATTATATCAAACAACAAATTCAAATCTAAAATTCAAATGATATGAAATCCGATTAAATGCTTGAATTGATGTTAAATGTTCAATGCTTTTGATAATAAATATTCGAAATGTCACAATTATAATAATAATTTATAGGCTTTTGAAAATGAAATCGATCGAATTTATTTATTCATTTAATCATATCAATAAACGCCCCCCCAAGACGATGATCATCACCTTTTCGCTTCATTTTCATCTTTAAAATTGAAAATTTTTATTTAAAAAAAAAGAGCTTGCCAATGGCATCAATAGCACCAATGGCTACTGAATACAGTAATAAAATCCTGGAATTTGTTTTTGAAACAAGACCTCCGTTTTACATGATTTGCTGGAAGCCATACCGAATCAACCGAAAAGTTGTTTTCATTTTAATAATTTAGATTTATTTATTTGTTATGAATTTGTGAAATGTTTACTGTTTTATTGTGCGTTTGTAATTAACCAGTATTTATTACATTGTGTGTGCCAATGTGAGAAGTTAGAACAATCAATATGACGACATATTTGGTGTTGCTCGAAATATGAATATATATGACGTTATATGTGTAACAAGTGTGAAGCCTTTCAATTCAATCATAAATATCTTTTTTTTGGATCGATGATATGCGATTATAATATTTCAAGTACACTTTACGGACTGGTTTGAATTGAAAACCAATATCAAAACTCAAATTCTTTGAAATAATTTTCACACACACACAAAATTCTATATAAAAATGATATTTCAATGTGTAATAACCTGATTTAATCGCCAATCGATGGAATGATAAAAAAT
The DNA here is from genome assembly GCA_000149185.1 of Mayetiola destructor. Taxonomy (NCBI): domain Eukaryota; kingdom Metazoa; phylum Arthropoda; class Insecta; order Diptera; family Cecidomyiidae; genus Mayetiola; species Mayetiola destructor. The sequence goes on along the minus strand of GL501532.1, from coordinate 121,253 downwards.
TTAGTATAATTTTTTCCGTGAAATTAGTTTAGGCTTTGGCAAACTTGGATCTGGCTATTTTATGACTGTAGATAAATTGATATGTGGCATAAAATTTTTAAAACTCAACTCAATCAATATTCCAATACCATTCAATCCAATCAATTCAGATTTATGGTTCTATCCTATCAAATGAATAAAATATCAGAAAAATAACCTCATTATATTCGATAAATATATGTGTTCATTTCAAACATTTTGAACAGACAAAAAACGAAATGCATTTTTTTTTATGGTGTGGTGCAGTGTATAGTTTGTAGTTTGCAGTGTTTGCATGTATATTTGGGCTGGATTTGAATGTCTAGTACAATTTACGTATGCATAATTCTTCAATAATTGCAGTTTATAATTCATATTGCATTTGAATCCTGTAAACGGCTTGATATTCTTCTTTTGGTATTTAATTTTGTTGTTATTGCTTTGGCCAACCATTGGCCGAATCCAATGAAAATGTTTTGCAATTGAAAGGATTGAAATTAGAGAAGGAAAAAAAAACAAAGCGAAGCGAAATAAGGAATGAAAATCCAACAACGAATAATAATAATAATTATTATTATTATTATCGTCACAGGCAATCCAAACACTGAAACCGACAATAAATATATCAATAACTGTTGTTGCTATTTGAAAAATAAAAAAATGACATGAAGAACAAGAATTTCTACATAATATTTTAGTTACATCTGGTTTGGTGCCTTTGATAAGTGCAATGTGTGGTGCGTTTCAAACACAATGCCATTTGATTTTATTTTATGAACAAGAAAATCCAGTTTGAAATGTGAACAAATTGCGAAAAAAAAAAATAAAATAAATTTCAAATTTACCGACACAATATCTCATGATGCAAAATTGCATTGGTGTGATTTGGATGAGAAAGCATTTAAATATTACATTTTGTAATGTATTTGAGACCAGATCTCAATGTCCAATGTTCAATATAGTTTATCAAATGATTCGTATTACATGCGATATACAATGTGCAATAAGTTATTTTTTTTTCAGATATAAATGTCAAAAAGTTCAGAATTTCCATTCGAAAATTTATTATTGAAAATTTCGATAAGAAATCCAGTTCCGGCTCTAGAATATTCTCATTTGCCTGACAATTTGAGTTCTTAATGTTCAATATCGATTTCATATTTTCTCTTCGATTGTTTTGATTTTGAAATATGTATTACATTATCGAGTATTTGAAACACATTCGCCGATTTTCCAAATTAAGAATAAAATCGAAATAAATAAAATTGATGAAATTTTATCAAATCGTAATTGCAAGCGAAACATACAACATGATAATAATTATTATAATTGGTAATGTGTAATTTGAATTGATTTATTTGTTGCGTTGATTTGAGCCAACAATCAAGCTCCAACACACACACACGCCACGAGTCTCCTTTCGAAGGTGGCATAATTTTAATTAAGTTTTGTTATTTATTTACATTTGATTCAGGCCTGTATCGGTATTGTGTATATGAATGTATGTGAAAATATCAATTTTGTTTCAAACAAAAAATCAAAATCAATTCGCTCACTTAAGTCACAGAACAATTGAGATTCATATTTTGATAACACAAAACAATATGCTGCTATGCAATGTGTAAACTTTGTAGCAATTCGAATTCGTGCACAAAATATGCGCTCGACTTTTTATTCACAATATGAATAATTTCGAATTCAAAGATACAATTAAACATTTTGATGCCGATTTCAATTTCAGAAATGATGAGCATTCGATCCAATGAAATGTGAAATCCATAGCACAGAAAGAGAGAGAGAGACAGATAGAGACAGAGAACCGTGATATAGATAACGGTTTGAAATTAAATTTTATTTCCAGCTTCTTCTTCTTCTTCTTCTTCTTTATTTTTTTTCATTCTAAATAATAATAATAATATAATTCTGTGATATGTGTCTGAGAGTGGTGTACAGTGTACACACACATCATGGCTATCCAATGTGTACGAATGTTGGCATAAATGTAAAATATGCTAACGCAACGAGTTTTCTTGAATGGTAAAAATGGTAAAACAACATTTACATCAACACTGTCTGGGCAAAAAAAAAATTTTTTTAGGTGGCTTGAGGCTGTTTGAACCATATGGTATGATGTATATGGTGTATCCATCGATTTGAATTTTGCAATAAAATCTGAAAAATATTAAGATTCATAATAATCAATTTTTTTTTTCCAATTTTATCGCATTATGTGTCGAGAATGTGTGCGGAAAGAGATTGTTGCCGACACCATTTTCGGGTAACGATCAAATTGTGCTCAAAGCACTAAAACAATTCTGCAATCTAAACGAGTAACGATTAAAAAGAAAAATTAGATTTTGTTTTTTTGTTTTTTTTTTGCATTTCAAATGAGAACACTTGCTTTGCAAAATTTACAAAATCAATTGCGAATGTGACGAAAACTGAATTAGAATTGCAATTGAATGTGCGTGCACTGAGTGCAAAATTAATCTAATCCTAAAATGTACGGCAATGCAATAAACATTTTTATTTATGCGCCTTAGTAATAATAACTTGATGAATGAAGAAAATACGAAAATATGCAATTCTTCTTTCTATATTTGCTGAAATGAACCAATTCAATCCAGATTCGGAATATATATTTTGTTGTTAGTGGATTTGCGTTTTGATGTTTTGCGTGCACATTTTCTGATGCATGCATATGCATATTGTTATTATTATTATTATAGAGTTTGGCATCAATACCACATTTCATAGCCGGTTTTTGATGTTTTTGATACATGCATACACTATGTGGCACTGGCACAAAACTGTTTTTTTTTCTTCTTTTTTTTAAATAAATTATATTCAGCGGTTGATTATGCTACCAATAAACCATTTCGAATAAATTTCATTTGAACTGAAAATGTATATTCAACCCAGACGTAAAGCTACGAGTCACGGGAGAGAAAGGGAGATTTTTAGGCGAAATTTAACTATGCATTTGTTTTTTCTTTTATGAATTGCGAATTGCGAATTTGGGGAATGAAAGCAGTACAGGAACCAAACCGGTCTAGTTGTACTAGTGCCTTGTATTTGTATTCGATAAGATCGATTCAGATCGGCAGCCGATTCGTATCGACAAAAGATTTTTGTCGATTTATGAAGAAATCAAAACCGTCTGCTGATTATTATATTATAATAATGAGCGCCAGCGCATCACAATCAGTCACACGGTAGCAAACCACACCAGAAAAGAATGACATGAAATATTCTGATCTCTTGCTTCTCTTTTGAATGCCTTTAATTTCGAATGTAATAGTAATAATAATGCACACAGCATGCATGAACCGCCTGCTATGTGTTTTATGTCTGACGTTTTGTTCATTCCATTGAGAGCAGAGTCTGAATGAAAATTCACTGTTGTTGCAAATTTTTCCAATTTTTTCCTCATTTTGTCGTTTCCCACATAATAATAATAAACAATAATAATTCCATACCGAACGGCTGCTTGGTGCAACCATAATAAATAGTTAAACGCAGTTCAAGTGTAATGTATAAATATGTTTGATTGTTAGGCGGTTAGCTATTATCGCGAGGGGGGGAAAAAAAATAAATGAAAAGAATCAGAAAACATAATAATCAAAGAAACAAATGACGCCAACATCAAATCAAATGTGCTGTTGCATTGCATTCCCACTTGTTACATATTATAATACACTGTGCCTGTGCACTGTGCACATTCAATACGTCAAATTGAGAGACCTATTGTGCATTTCCTGATCTTTTTCACGTAAATTGAAAAAAAAAAAAAAAAATAAATAATTGGATAACTTTGAATGACTACCGTCTGTTTGCAGTTCTCAATCAATGAATTACATGCTGGAAATTTTTTTTTTTGGATTTATGTACCAGTGACTGAGTGTGTGTGTGTGTGTGTACATTGCACCTTCTATTTTTTGTTTTTCGATTTGTTTCTTTTTGAATTGATTAAATTTGTGATTAGGCAACCGAACTACTTTGATTTTTTTTTAATTACCGTTAGTTGTATTTTTTTAATGTGTGCAACGCGTGCAAACTCGATTACAAAATGCTGTACACGATTTTATGAAACCCATCTGCCGTTCAAAATATTCATATGTATATGAATAATAATTAGTACCGCATTTTTCTGTGTCAATTTGAAATTTTCGAATGCCTGCCCACAATTTTTTGTTCGCTAATAATTCAAGCTTAAACATATGCTTCGCGATGGTAGAACAAAAGTCTTCCACAGTCGAAAAACATTGACATTCGATCAATGAACAAAAATAGAAAATAATTGTCATGCTGAATGAATGACACGGCTTCGATCATTAAATATATGACTAAAAGCGAATATAACAAAAAAAAAATAAACGCGCTGGTCTGAATGAATCAATACAGAATATAAATTTGAACGGTATCCATCAGACGATTTCATTTAATGAAAGAGATTTTTCCGTCTTTTTTTCGATGATTCAAACATTTATACTGTTTTTTTGTTTTTTTTTTTCATTAGTTTGTCAAATGAAAATTTTGTTTTGTGATAAATATTGAACAGTGAACAGGTCTTTGTCTCATCCTCTATTTGCACTATATAATAATAACTCTTTTGGTTGATTATTTACAACAGAAAAATAAAAGAAAAAAAAAAATGATAAATATAGAAAATGTATCTAGTAGGCACTGCCCATCAGGCCGATAGGGTCATTGCAAATTACAGAATGGCAACTGCCACAAACAAATACGAATATATAAATATTGAATGTGATGTTTATGCTTTGCCTGATGTCTGACCCAACGACTGATTACAAAACACAGACACACACACACACATACACACAAAGTCGACAAACGTTCACTTCAAAAGGAATAAATTGCATGTTTGCCCGTTTTTTTTGTGCTCTTCTTTTCCAATTTCTTCTGTTGTTTGCATTAGTATTATTATTGTTTTGTTTGGTTTTGTATCATTTCTGCTCTTCAGTGATCTTATTTTTTTTTTTTTGTTGAAAATATAATAATAATTTCATATAAATTGTAATTTGTCGATGGTGCGTGCTTTTTAAAAACACACACACCATTGTACATACATTGGCCTTCATTGGCCTTACCAATTCTACCGACCAACCGCATATACACAAACAACCGATTCGATTCCATCGGTTGAAACTATTCGAGTGAATGAACGATGGATGGATGCCAAAGAAGCATTAACTATCATTACAATGAAAATGTTAAGAGAAAAAAGAAAAAGAAAAATTATAAACATCGATGCCGCCGCCGCTGCCGCTGCCGTCACTGCCGCCAACAGCGAAACTAAAAAAAAAAATAATAAACTAAACAATAGTAATGATAATTATATACATATTTATAAATGTGCCTGATTCATCATTTGGTATTTTTTTTACATTGTTGAATAATAATAATAATTGTTATTGTATTATAATAACAGAGGACTTCTAAAAGAACAAGAAGAAAAAAAACGGAAGACTCCTAAAAAAAACAATAAATATAAACTGAAAAGGGAATAATTGCGTATTTGTATGCCATTGTTGTATATTCAATGTCCAATGTCCGATGTCCGATATCCGATGATAATAAAATAGGTGACATCAAATACATTAACAAATGCAAAATGATTGAATTCGAACGTCATTCGAATGTCCAGACGCCAGACTGACGATAATGATTATAAAAACATGTAAATGTTGCCATTGACCAATACGAGCTCAAATAATATCTATTTTGCATTATCATTGTGATAACAACAACAGATTAAAAATGTAAAAAAAAAAACCATTTTGAATAATAATAATACCTAAGAAAAAGACCCGAAAAGAATCGTTCAGCTCCAGTCTCGGAGGAAATTTATTCAAAAGGGGCCAACACAGAAAAATGAAAATTTTTCTCTTTATGAGAACAAGAATCATGAACCGGCACACACATTCACACACATTCCACAATAATTCGCACAAAATTCAATTCATTTCAATTCATGAAATAAAATGATTGTTAATGTTGATGTAAAACCGTTCATTGTTTTTTGTTTTTAATGTTTCTTTTCTTTTTTGTCTCGTATTTCGTCAAAATTAATCGAAAACTAAATGAGCGAATGATGAATCTGTTCTTAAATTTCATCATTTTCATTTTAAGCAGCGGCAAAGACAATCACCATTCACCATTTGGCGTGACGATTTTTGTGTGTTGTTGTTGTTGTTGATATTCGTGATGGCCTTTTTTTACCGTTTCAGATTCCAAAAAAAAAAAAAAAAAAAATGCTCCTTTTCGGCCAGCACAAAATCCAAATCCACAGTTTTGATGGAATTGCAGTGAATTCGGTCAACAATTCGAAACCAATTTATCAATATTCTTAAATTCAACCGGATCTATGCATCACAATTTTCTCCTCAAACAAAAACAAAAAAAAACAACAAAATCTCGATTTGTTTCTGTCTAATGAATTTTTCTCATCATTTGGCTGTGATTTGTGAACTGTGTGTTCTGTGATGCGCACATTCTATGCCCTTAATTTTTTCTTTCTCTATTTTCTCATCTTTATTCATTTAATTTTCAATTTTGAACGAAAAAAAAAAAACGGCAACAATTTTCGAAATTGATTCCATGAACTCAATGAATCAATCTTCGTCAAGTTGTTTTTTTTTTTCATTCACAAGATTTATTCAGAACTTCCATTTTATATCTAATTATAATTATATTGTTGTTATCAAGGAATGATGAATGGAACAATTTTTACAATTAAAAAATCTCACTCATTTGAAACACAAAATGGGCACACCAATTTCACAGTGAAAGTATGCGTTTGATTAGAAATAAGTAATTACAAATTATAATCATTAATTTCTTGTCTTTCGTCTCTCGTCTCTTTCACTCTCTCATAATATTTATTCATTGTGTTTATCTCGTTTCAAAAGAAAATTGTGCAATGCGTCAGATGTATCAGTCATCAGCCGTCAGCAGGCAATAATATTGTAATAATAGCATAGCAATTGAGAACAATGCAATTTCAATTTGGAGCGCAATGAAGCCCAACTGACTCAAAACAAATCTCTGTAATTAGATTTAGAGAGAGAGAGAAGAAAATTGCAATAAAATAGCTCATGAAATGGGAACGATTCCGATCGAAATGGTCGAAGATGCAAATTATGATAGAAAGATAAACAACCAAAAACTAGAAAGTTCTCAATTGATCGAATTGATTATATTATTATCATTCACTTTTTTTTTTCATATTTAATAGTTTATGCCATTTGTCTGCCCATTACTCATCAACATCTTACATTTGCCGTATTCAATGGAATCTATGTTTGTGTGTTTATTGGTTTTTGACGAATTTGATGAACCGAATTTTCATTGAAAATCCCCAACATATCGCAACAATGACAATAATAAAATATTGGAATTTGTGCAAAAAAAAAAACAAAAAAAAACAGCTTTATTTGGCCATATCAATCAAGATTATATTCAATCAAATAAAATTAATTATATTTATATAAATTTGTCTTCATCTAAACGATTTCATTTATTAAATGAAAAATGAGACAAATTTCATAAGAGTTGAGCCTTGATTCCACCCCACAAGTCCAATTGGCCTCTTTTCAGTCTCTTGAAAGAGAAAAACTGTCTCGGCTTAACAATGCGTGTATGTTGGAAGAGGATGTCAAATTACAATTGCGTCGAATAGAAAAAAATCTGAAGAAAAAAGTATTCGAAAAATGAAAAAAACAAAAAAACTGGATTCAATGTTCGATGCTTGTCAAGTTGGCATACAATGTGTTGTGTATTTATTGTCAATTTGAAATGAAATCAACTCAAACAACATGAAACTGCAGTCACCGAGGGTTTGTGTGTGTGTGTGTGTGTGTGTGTGTGTGTGTGCAACTACAAAAATGGTGAGAAACTTGATTGCTCGACAATTATAAATGTAACAACAAAACGAAACAATAATATGCCATACCAAATAGAGGATATGGACCGGGAAAAGATGAAACAAGTAACAGCTAAAGCAATAAATGGATGGCATACACACACATAATTTTCAATTGCAAAAAAAATACCTATTTTTATCGAGAAATCTGTCGTTAACAAGATTGCTTAATTGAAAATTAGCTTCACTTCAAACGGATTCGTATTTTAAATTTCTAGCTTCAAAATGATCAAATCGCAATTATTGTGCAAAAATGAATTTTTGTGAGTTTTGTTATTCTATCCGGCACATCAACGCACAAAAAGAAAATTTATGTAAAATGCACAATAAAAATTGTCATCCTGTGTATACACTTGTGTGTCACAATTTTCAATAGCAGGAATTGAAGAAAATGGCAAAGAAACAGGGAAAATAGTTAGTTAAAAATACAAGGTTGAATGAAAATGTGCTCGAATGAATATTGTGATGATCTAAGTTAGGTTCATTGTTGTTCACTGACGGCTCCTGTCCACTGTTCCACACTCTCTATAAATAATAGGAAAATAAAATGAAAACAAACAAACACAAAATAAACAATGAGCAAAACCAAGAAACTTATACTCATAATATTCTCTATCGGTTATCATGAGTGGTTTCGAAGAGTGAAGAAAACATTGAATTCCATTTCGAATTGTACTTGAAGCTTGCAGTAATTAATAATTAAATACTTGAATAATAAAACTGATTCACAAGAAGAAGAAGAAGAAGAAGAAGAAGCGCAAAATAAACGAGAACATAAAAAGAACTTGAGACACATTGGGCCTGTAATAAACGAAAAAAAAGAAAAAAGAAAAAAAGATTAAAAGTGATGTGGATTCATGTTTACAACTCATATATGTTTGATGTGTTTGTTTATTTGAAAAATAAGACAATCCATAAACTGAGGCCGATGTATGGTCACACAGGCACAACAATCCAATTGAATTAAATTGGTGAATAGTAAATGGATGTGGTCAAAGGAATTCGAATCAATGTGAAAAATTCGAGTCAAAGTGACAAATGACGAAGGCTAGATGAATTCATTACAATCACACAACAAAATCTGAATGTGTAGAGGAAAAAAAAAATGTAAAAAATTATTCAGAACTGGAATGCTAAAAGACACGATGGGATATCAACATACAACATACACACGCAATTCCGAAGAAACAGAATAAAAGGGCATGTTATTCTCCAAACAAATTATAATTAATTACATAAACTAATTATCATAAAATCGTCATTTAGTCACTTTCTGTCGAATTGAAGAAGTAAATAAACATGAGCGTTGGATAATAATATGTTCATTCGGGTCGCTTCTTTCTGTATCGCTATCTGCAGTATGTGTGTATGTGTGTGTGTGTCGTTCTAAATAAGGTGCTGTTTAAAAGCATTTTATCGCTTTATATGAAATTATGCACACAAAAAAAGAAAGACAGGTGAAATGAAGATGCTGTTCATGCATAAATGTGCGTTATTTAAGTGGTACGCATTGTATGTATCAAATATCAGCGTGTAGCATATAAAGCAGCTTTGATTTGAGCTAAAGATTCAAGAATTGCTCTATGTCACTTGAACTTTTCCTTCACTTTCACACACACACACACACAAAATGCACAATTCATCCACCAAATGCCGACCAATTTCGTTTGAAACATGAAAAACGAAAATGCAGAATCATTTAAATCTTTACTAAACAAAGTCTTGAAAATTTTATAGGAAACCGTTGACAAGCACGTTAAGCGATGATTTTGCCACTTGTTTGATTATCATTATTTGTTAATAGAAACACTGGGCCGCGCGCGTTCAAAGTGAACTTTAAGTGTGTGTGTGTGTTTGTGATGCTTCAACTTCACTTGATTTTCTTCCTTTTCTTATTATATTTAACTGGATTTGATCTCATTTGATGACTCCTTTTGAAATTATAGCCTTTGATGATGTGACGAGTGACGAGATAAGGTTAATAACGGTTGTTAGTCCCTTTGAATGCATTGTAAACAAATGAATTGGAGAAAACAAAATAATTGCTCTTTGATCTTTATTCGTCAGCTTTTGTTTGATGCAAATGCATTTTATTTTTATTTTTTCGACGTAATTCGTAACTATAAATATTAAAGAGATAAATCGTGATTGCGTTCACAAACAATGGAAAATATTTGGTAAAATAGAAAAAAAAAAAAAAAAAATCGTGAGTCATAATCGTGAAATATAATTTGATGATTGTGGAAATTGAAAAAGAGATCCAGTGAACAAACGAAAAATAGCATTCGTTTATTTTGATTGATTTCATTTCATTGATGAATTTTAATTGGCACATTGTTTTACTATTCAATATTTTTCCGTTTTCTCTGGTTTTTTGACGGCTGGCAAACGAATCACATTGAAATTCGGCATAAAATAATCAAAACAAAAACGAAAAAGAAAGGCAAAAAAAAAACAATTTAAATCTCACTCTTGAGACTGTGAGAGGCTGTCAGACATTGAGACAACATCGAAATAAAATATTTGTATTTGAATTTGGTTTTCTACTTCGTAGACGTAGAAAGTTGAAATGATAATGATGAGAATGATGAGTGGCGGCCGAATAGACTAGCTCTAACACTTTGACAACAGAATGATGATTCAAAATTGATATGAATCTTGAGATCATCAAGAATATTTTGAATTGACATCATCAATTCAGTGCATATCATTCTTGTTATATTTGCAAATCGATGGGTTCTCTTGGTTACCACGCGGTGAATTAATTCTTTCTCTCTCTCTCTCTCTCTCTCTCTCTCTGGCATAAACTGGATCATCAATAGAATTAGAGAGAGGCAAAGGCAGGCCAAATAGGATAGCAGCCGCAACGAATACAAAACGATGCGAATAATAAGTGCATAGAAGAAATCATTTTTATAGGTTTTGTAGCACAACAAGCAGCAACTCGGTAACTATGGTAGACCGACATTATAGTAAGATATCCACGGAAATATATTAACAATTGTTATGCGAATAGTTTAAGCGCTGTTTCCTGCTCTCTGTCTCCTTCTCTCTCTCTCTCTGTCTTCTTCTCTCGCTTTCGCTGTATTAGTCCATTTTAAATAGATTTCTAGCGAACGGATAGAATGAAATGTATAAAATGTGTAAATTTCGGAGCGCAGACCATTTTCCACGGTGTGCTCACCGCTAATTGGACACAATTATTATTCAAATTTAAATATATTAAATATTTATAAATTTTATTTTATTGTTCATATTTTTTGGGTTGATGACTGTGTGAATCCGGTTCGAATCGGTCAATTTTGTTGCGAGTGAATCAGTGCATACAATTTGTATTTCATTTTGATGCGATTGAATGACAAACACTTTTACTTTCGTCATTCGGCTACACAAAACAAAACAAACCCAAACATTTCGAAAAGAGAAAAATGAAAAAGAAAGAAAAAACACAGTGTGACAGTCGTCAGGTAGCCAATAACCGTTATTATTCTGCATTCAAATTTCAAATTCTAAAATTCAAAAGAAGAAAAAAAAATAATCCGTCAATTTTTGTATGAACGCATCACTCATGATGACAAATATCATTCGATTTTCTAGGTCATTCATTGAATTGATTTTCTCCATTGCTTCATTCTTTCACATGGTGAATATGTGTGGCAATAATAATATGCAATAATGTTATGTTGTTGTTGTTGTATATATTTTTTTTTTTTTTTTCAAAATGGTAAAGAGATGACTCGCGGTCTTATTTCGACTTCCGTACACATTTCGTTCTGACAGAGTGCGCATCCACACAAATGTGAATCATCGGCGACAACAGAGAATGCATGACGAAAAAAAAACAAACAAAAACCAAAAACACCACAATTAACCAGAAGAGAAAAATCGAAACAATTCTATAGTAGTGAGAAGTTTGCAATTCGCATCATTTAATATTTTCAGTATATATTCAGATTTAGATTCGAATTCGAAATGGTTTCGAATTTTCAACTGTGAAACGAAACGTATGCGAGTGTGAGATTCACACGATGAAATTTATATGCTTTTAGCGTCGTTGACCATAATCGTAACTCAATGCTGTTTGCAAACACATTCAAAATTATTTGAACCGTAACCATTTTTCATTTTGACCATTCCTCCGCCGTTCCTCCTTTCCCCTTTCATCCAATTCACTTTACCGCTGTTTAAAGTTATTCAAGCTATTCAATAGGCCATTTTGCAGCAATTATGAGAGAAATAAGCGCCAATTTTTTTCCATTCTTCTACAATTTGTTTTTTATTTTTTTCGTTCGGAAATTGATGGCAGAAAAGAGAAGAAAGAAAAAAAAAAGTGGAAAAGAAATCTTGTTCATCTTTCTTGTTGTCAACGATGTGATTCTTTGCATATCCCCAAGAGCTCGTTAATCGTTTAGCAAGTGAAAATCGCTGAAATTTGTGCTTTTGTGCTATGGGAAACGATTTCATTAGACGATTTGGATGATTCACTTTCACATGAATTGCACATAATTAGTTTATGCAAACAATTCCAAATTGAAAAGAATAACATTTTGGAATGATTGTTGTTGTTTGCACACAGTGTGCAACTGTGCACACTCGTTTATTCTCAAGCAAATACCAAACAACATAACAAAGAATAAATGATAAATAATAATTTGTTGATGTTAATTTAAATCATTTTTTTACCTTGATCTCAAAATGCAAAACAATTGAATGATGAAAAAGGATGATGATGATGATGATGAGGAGGAGGAGGAGGAGTAGGAAAGGCGTAACATTCGAACTGCTTTTAATTCTGTAATTTTTTTCCCTAGGGAACAAAGACAAAAATTCTCCTCACACTGTAAATGTCCGACGATAAGCAAACACACACAATGTGAGTTAAACAATCGATGACATCAACAGTTTGCATATTCGATTCAAATGTGCGATGATTTTGGATAAACACTTATAGATCAATGAGGCGATAGTCGAATTTATATATTCAATGCACGTGATTTCAGTATTCAGTTTAGTAGAATGTATAACTTCATTTCGTGTACATTGAATGCATATGTGAACGATGAAAAAAACAGAGAAAAGGAAACAAAATTATTTTGTGTTATAACTTATACCAAAGTCGACCCAGCTAGCTTGTCCATGGAAGCTAGCTCAATTCATTTCGAAAATGTTGGACCGAAAAACCGTTGGCCAATTTTAGGCTGTGCAATGTAAAACGCAATTTTTATCGCATATCTTAAGCGAATCCGCAAATCCAAAATGGCATTAAAAATTTAAATCATGTTCACAAAATAAACAAATGTGCCTGTACAATGTGTACCGATTGTATCAAACAGCCGCAATACCGCAATGACGGGAACATTTACAAAATTTAAATTTAATTCGATCGTTCATTCGGTGACGTGTGTGTGTGTGTGCATGTGTGACGTTACGAAGTTTCCATAACTTCTGTTCCATATACAGCATACAATCCATAGGCCAATTTATTGTCATTTATACTTTGATCGAATTCAAAAAAAAAAAAAAAAACACCAAAAATAAAGCCATTTAATGTGTGATGATGATACACCAAGGAAAAAACAGAAATTGATTGAGAAATTCTGTTTTTCGGACACTTTCATTGGTGTAAAATTAACGAAAACCCTAAACGAACCAAACTGAACCGAAGATATTTGGTAGATCAGATTTAAAATATAATATCATTCGATCACTGATGGAATGGATAGTCGGTGTGTGTCGGTCAATGATGAAAATGAAGAAGAAAAAAAAACAAACAAACAAACAAAAAACAATCGATCATTATGTTTAATGGAATGATGGACACGACGTATAAAGCATCTCGAGTACACGAGCGTTCATCATTTTCAAAAACTCAAGCACATTTAAAATAGATTTGTCCAGGTCAAGCCCGTCGGAACCGCCACACGATTTTCCATTTGATTATATTTTTGTTTCGAACACGAAATGATAAATTATTTCGATTTAGATTTGACATATGCTTCATTATTATTATTATTATTATTATTTAACAAATACATCTCGAGTGAGAGAGTGAGAGAGAGAGGGAAGAGAAAAACCCGTTCACATTACGAGCAGGCGTCAAAAAATTCGGCCCGAATTCATTGAAGCGCCTAAAAACGGAACAGCCGATCGTCATGCAATCATGAACAGCAAACATGAAATCGTTTAGTATTTCATTGTTTTGTTTAAAATGATGAGATAATATGTTTAATCGAAACAAACAGTTAATCGTGATTTTCCATACATAATATTGTCATAATTGGACAATAATCGCAATGTCGTTTCCATACTAATAAATGCTAAATGAACTTAGAAGATGTATTGCGTGCATAAATGGCAACCGCAAAAATGCGAATTAATTGACAAACGTATCGAAAATTTTATTCTGTTATTTTGTTGATTCAGTGCGGAAAATGAAAAAATAAAAATAATAATAATAATAATTAAACAAAAATCCATTTGCTCATCCGAAAGGAACTGTTTCACGGCTAAAAGAGTCCAGTCGAGATGCGAACGAATGATGTCGTATGTGGTCAAACAAAACGGTGAATCATCATTCATCAATGCATTTGCTCGATAAATAGAATCTATAGAAAAAAATGCAATTTAAATGGAAAAAAAATATGGAAAATTCAAATCAAAATTATTTGAATTTCATTGCATATATTTTCCCGGAAAAATATGCATTCATCATCATTGCACACATGCTCAGATTTGATCTTTGTTCGACTACATTAAGTAGTACATAGTCTATCGTTGTGTGAGAGTTGTGAATTGTAATTGCAATTTCTCTTATCGGTTGAAAAGTACCAAACACTCAATATCAATCGATAAATCGATTTTTAAGTTTCAAATTTGATCATTTTAATTAAATTTTATTTTTTCGCGAACGAAGAAATTGAATGAGACAGAAGAAAAAAAAACAAAAAGTTCAAAAAAAATCGAACAGAATGCAAACACATTTGAAATATAATCTCGTTCATCGTGAATTCCAAAATGGATAACTATATAGATTATATTGCATCAATTAAATCGATAATTGATGCCATGTCAAAAGGTTATTACGTATTCAATTGGTGTTCTGATTATTTTGCCTGTATTTGATTGATGGATCTGGGGAGTTAACTGTGTTATGGAATTTACTACTACTATTATTTCTTGGCCTGAATGAAGTGAAACAACACACACACACACAGATCGAACAGAAAATAAAATAAAACGCGAATTTGTGAGATGTGAACGCAAAGTTTCAGTAGGATCCTTCAGCGACAGCATCAGCAGTCAGCTGCAGCTGAACATTCGATTCAGTTGATTTGATGTGATCATCTGGTCGGGTGGCTGGATAACTATCCAACAATTTCTTCTTGGCAATGGAGGTCATTCAATAAAAAATTTTTTTTTCCTCTGTCATTTCGTTTCATTCGCTTTTCTTGCATTCTTGTTTATTAAATAGCAACGACAGCGACCACAACAACACCAATTCGATGGATGTAATTGTGTGTGTTGTGGACAAAACCAAACAACGCGTTTTTTCTATTTAAAATTTATGTTTGTTTTTATTTTCTTGGTTCGATTTGATTTCAGATATAAATTCGCAATAGAACAAAAGGCTGGAGATAGAGAGAGAGTGACGGTTTTAGTTAGCACGAATGAAAAACAACACACAAATAGGGCCCGCAAAAAAAAAAATAAACTACAAAGCCAAGTGCCAAGCAGAAGGTTCTCTTGTTGTTGTTTTTGTTTTTGGCTCTGAAAAAGACTGGCACATAATAAAGAGAAACGATCGATACATGATACATACTCGCATATATTGAGAGGGAGAGGCCGAGAGATTGAGAAGCAAAAAAAAAAACAAACCAAAATTGTTCTCATTTCCATTTCTGCAGTGTTGTCGGTGGCAAAGAGCCCAAAGGCGAAGTGTTTCGTTACAAATGTTTGATGGTAAGCCAAATGGTTTTTTATTGTTTCTAGTTTGTTTTTGTTTTTTTTTTGTCTATCTTTTTGTGCTCAGAGTGTGTTTATTGGTAACTATTAACTGTTGCGTCATCATCGTCATCATCATCATCAACTCATCAAGAACACAAGAATCGTTAGCTTGTTTTTTTTGTCGCTCGCGACCACAGTGGGAGGCAAATAGAGAGAATGAAAAATTGTCAATTAAGTGGTGAACATTGAATATATTGAACATAGAGAATCCATTTAGATGAAAGGCATGTATCATGGAACCATGAAATCATCACCATCCTTATTGATGGTAATTTATGCCGAAAGATTTATTATCGTTATGGATTATTTTCAAAGATTCAAACTTTACTGGCAGCAGAAACAAAAATTGAAAAATATTTTACATGAAGAAGATTAAGAATGAAATTAAATTGTTTGCAAATAATATCCAGCGAATAGTGAACATGTTAAAATGTTTCAATGTGCTCCATAAATAACAGAAAATGAACCGAAAATTACAACAATGAAAAATACACGAAATTCGTTCAAGGTGTCGACGACTCGAATTGAAAGAGAGAGAGAGAGAGAGAGAGAGAGAGAGAGAGAGAGATAGAAGAAAGTA
>GL501532.1:11740-23304 GCA_000149185.1 Mayetiola destructor | reverse complement strand
AAGCAACATTTATCAGTTCATCCATATTGAGTGGCTGTTTCACACTTTCCCCCTCCCCCCCACTATAATCACTGTGCATTTTCTCTTTATTTATTTAATTTTCTGAATTGAAAAGAAAGAAGAATAAGAAGAAGAAGAAGCGGACACAGTAAATTGTAATGACGCGATAAAACGTCATTCATATTCGATACTCAATACATTCGTATGGGATGGATCAATCCGTTGGCTCCTCATTGCCCCCATATTCATTCATTCGTTCATTCATTCATTCATTCATTATTTCATTGTGCGATTCACTTTCTGTTATTTGATAAGAGAAAATTCGCGAGATTATTATATTGAAGATTGAAGAGTAAAATTGAAATAATATTGTGTATCATTATTATGTAGCCGAATGCCAAGTGTAAAGTGCTAAATACTGGATATTGGTGTTGGATGCTAACGAAGAATTACTACTTATTCATAAGTAAAATGACGTCGTAACTGAAACTGTTATTGGCGATGAATGGCCCACGTAATATTCATGTTCACATAATACTCAAAGCATAAAGACGCACAACCAAATGGATAAGGAAGAGGAAAGAAAAGAAATAAAATGAGTGGAAAAAAGAAAAACAAGACTGGCAAAAAGAGAGCGAGAAAAAGAGCACATCAATCGAATGTCACATCCAATTAATTTTTCCAATTTGTTTTTGGCATCGAGAACATGTCCCTGTGCAGGGAATACATTGTCGTGTGCATCCGATGTCACGAGTCAATATTCGTTCTATTGAAATATGAAATAAAAAAATTGTAATGTGGCGGGGGCGTGCGCGCAAAATGATGGCAAATGTGACGGTAAACGCTTTTCAATAGTTTGTGGATTCGATTTGCGATTTGACGATAAAGATGCGCTCTTGTCAGCGCATTCGTCAGCATAGCCATAGAGATACGAGATTTCGTCTTCCGAAAACAAAATATCGTAGGCGCTATTCGTGTCTATCTATTGCGATTAATGAGATTGATTTGGCTGTCAGTTCCAATAGTTTTTCCATTTCATCTAAACGTATTTGGTTTCATTTTTCTTTTTTTGTTTTTTGTTTTTTCTTTGGATGGAGCCGTATAAAAATTAGTATGGAATGACAAATGAATAAGTTAAAACAATTATAAACGATTATTTTGCGTGTGTTTGCATTTGTTCTTTCAATTCATTCAAATCGATTCAATCGCAATTTTAATCACAATGGCAATCGTGCATTAGGGCTGCTTCATGACATATATGACGCGGCTACAAAGCCAAAATACATATGTGCAAAAAAAAAAATAGAAGAAAATGAACACACAAAATCACTTTTATCTAATCACAATTCATACAAACGAGATACAGAGCCTGATCAGTAGCGATGCCTGACTGGCTTTTCTTCGGTTTGGCAATGTTTGTTTGGAAATTGTGAAATATTTGCCGTGTGCTGATGCACCTGGTCATTTATCTTCTTTTCTGTTTTTTTTTCGTATTCTGTAGAAGAGATCCAAGTTTTGATAGTCAAACAATTTTGTTCTTCCTTTTTTTTTTTCGCTTTTAACGAATATAACAAAAAATGGCAGCAAAATAAATTCATTGAATTCAGAGTTTGCATTTTATTATCATTTCGAATTGCAAGTAGATTCTTTAGCAAGCTTAAACCGGTGCATGATCTCAAATGCGCGTGCATTTCATTCGTCACTGTTCGCCATTCGTAATTTCAATTCATTTTATGTATATATATATTTTTTATTTTGTTATCGATTGTAAAAGTGACACAATGAAAATAGATGAAAAAAAGGCCGCACAACACAACACATATTTCAATGGAAATTCCATAAAATGATGTATGGCGTCAAATGTGTGTTGTTTTTTTTTCCTTCTTTTTTTCACTTCCATCAAAAAAATTTCCAATAAAAATCTTTGAATAATAAATAAATAAATGAATAACCAAAACACAAACTGGTAACGAAAGTTTGAACAAATTGCATTTGTGCATTGTTGATCGAAAAGATGACCCCGAATGAACAAAGCGGTTTTTTTGTTGCTGTTATCATTTGTCGTTGCGCATTAAATTGAATATATAGAATGATTTGTCATCTTGAAATTTGCCGTTTCGAAACGGGGCTGACATGAGGCTGCAAAATGGGCAATGGATGGAAAAAAGTGATGATTCATAAATTATAACCGATTTCGATTAGAGCCTTTAGTTTTACAGAGTACAAACTGCATACAGTTCCATTGCATGCATTATCTCTGTATTTATTTATACTTTTTATTAATTTTTTTCCTTTTTTTTTTTCTTTTTTAATTTTAAATGAAGCAAAATGGCAAATGAAATAAATGAATCATTGTGTATTCAATTTGCACTTTAAGCAACGACAACACGGACATAGATATGATTGATTTGTGACATGGGCTCTGTTTGGATTATGTCATGTCAAAATTTAACAATTGTACAACAACAACGATGTCATAGATGGAAAGTAAACGAAATTGTAACGAGTTTATTCAATTTGATCGTTGATTTTGATTCAAACCAAAAAAAAAGAAAAAAAAACATCTCAAGCTATTGTAAACGATGTTCGATGGCCATCGATCTCTGTCGAACAATTGAAATTAAATCAAAAATTTCGAAGTAAAATTGTAACGCATAAGCAATGGGTTACCGGTGGCCGGTGATACTTGCCAATTGTTTTGTATTTTGTTTGGCCTAAATATTTGCTACGGTTATTCGATATTATATCCGATCTGGCGAGATCTGTCAGTCTTCGGTGAAGAAAAAAAACTACAACGCAATTTAGCAAGTGCGATGTTCGGGTATATTTTCAGTAAGCCTTATTCAATATTTCAAATAATAGACTGTTGCGGAAATTTCCGCCATTCGGACCGAAATGAATTTGGAGATTTTCATTCGTTTTACGGATTTTTCCTTTTTCTTCTTATTTTTAATATATATTATTTGACTTCGCGAAATGATGTTGATCTAAATTGTTGTAGACAATAAGCGACGAAACGTTTTTTTTTGTTTTCTTCTCTGTATTCGAATTTTTGTATGTTGGAATTTGACCCTGAAATTAAAATAGAAGACAAAATGAATGATACAGCTGGCTAGTACTGTATGTGAACATTGAACATTGCGCATTAGAATATTGCGTGTAATATCGTGAAACATGAAGACAATTGACAAATTTGAATTTTACCTAAATATCGATCTATTATTTATAAAAGTTTAACTGAAATATGCAAAATTCAAACGATGAAACCTGTTCGACGAAATATCGAACATCGACAACACAATGAAATGAAAATTTCCAAGACATTCGTTAAATCCATAGATTCTGTACATTTTGTAAATGTACACGTGTAGCCGATTAGTTTGTACCCGTACCAGACCTTGATCAAATATTCAACAAGTAACAAACAAAATAAAAGTGTTTACACTTTTTTCTTTTTTTTGGATCGTTATTTGAGAATAATGGGCAAAATTGGAAAAGTTTTGAACAAAAAAAAAAAAAAAAAAATTGAAATCGATCGTCACTGCAACAATTGACGAGCATCTGGATTTTTGTTGGAAATGCAACATAGCAAACAAAGCAAGCGCTAAAGTGTGAAGACATCACAACTTAATTTTTCCGAAATTGATTTGATTTTGTTTTGTTGATTGTTTATTTGTCCACATCCAGTTTTCATGTCGTGTGCATTGTGCTCTGCCTTAATTTGCCATACAATGAACAAATTCAAAACATCAAACACCAAACACTTATTACCACATAGGCGCCATGTGCTTTTTCCATTTTATGCATTTCATTTGGTCGATGGATCCAAATTGATTCACACACGAACACACACAAAACTTGGAATACAAATTAAAAAAAAAAAAAAACAATTTCATTTCATTGTTCCCACATTCAAATGCAATCAAAACATTTCTCAACATATATCAATCGGATCGGGTGTTCGTTTGTTATTCCGGGTATCGACAGAAACAAACAAGATGAGAAAAGACAAAAAAAAAAAGAAAATATAAATGATTTCGAATATAAATAATTAAACACTTAATTATTTTTCCATCAATTCAAAATACCACAAATGAATATTGAAATGAAATGAAATTAAATTGACGAAATGATGGATGGACGAATGTGCGTTTGCTTTGAGTTTAATTTTGATTTGTTTTGTTTTACGATGGCAGTATTTGAATTGTCAAGCATTTTCATGCTTTGCATTTTGAATGTTTGCATTGTGTGATGTGAAATCTCAATGAAAATGACGGGATTCCGTGAGAATGAATTCTGAAAATTGGAATTTTTTAGGTTTCTGTTTTCTTTTCTTTCTTGCAAAGTCAAAAATTTGAAACACATTATAGTCTGAATAGTGTTTGGGCGGCCGGCCAACAACAGATCGATTGTCCATTGTTCAATTCGACAATGAGCCGAATTCTGGATGGAAAAGAAATCAATTTTAACGACGATTTTTTTCTCCATTTTCTTTTACAATTCTTTATACAATTCGTGAACGTTAATGTTGGGATTACGATTATTATTGAATATGAGCTACGCATATTAGTGTCTAACTTAACTACCTTCAGTTAAAGAAATTTGAAAAAATTCGAAATGTATTGATTTGGGCCAGTAATTCATTGGCATTACAGTATAACGTCCATAGGCTCCTACTTTGGCCCGATTAAATATCAATTTGTTTCATTTTTGGCTTTCTTTGCCATTTCTGAAACAACAGAAAAACGAAAGAAACAAAAAACGAAAGAAACAAAGAAGAAAAAAACTGGTATCAGTTATACTGAGTGCTACTGGCCTTTAAAACACATTTAATTTTCGGATTTTCATTTCACATATTTTTGGTTTTATTCATTTTAATGTCAATTACTTGGTTGGTATATCATGAATGGCCTTCTTATTCAATTTAATTGTCACTTTCGTCTACAATCAATCAACCAACCAGAAAAATTGACTGAACTGAAAAAAGTGATACTAAATATGAAAACTGTAAGCTAGCAAACCCCCCTCTCCCCACTCCCCCCCATTTTCATTGACCAATGAAATTAAAAATCCATATAAAAAATAATTACGTAATGAATTCAATGATGATGATAAAATTCATAAAATATACTGATTTATAAATGAAAACCGCATTGAATGATATAACAATCATCGTGTATTACGATCACCTGAATGATAAACGCGATGAACGCCAAAACGCGATCACATTGTCTGATTGAAAGGCTAAAAATTATGTTTGTCGAACCGGATGTTTTAGGTGCCGAATTAGGATCGGCGACCAATATAATACAATGAGCGACGAAAAGTTCTTATCACACAGAAATTTGCTGGTGATTTTTCTCTTTTTTTTTAAATACAATTTACATTCAGGCAGCAGTTTGACTACTTGGAATTGAATTTGAAGTAGTAAAAAGAAAAGAAGAAGGAGATGGATGCCATCATGCAATAAATGAACACATTAAATCAAAAATCAATGACAAAATGGAGATTATTTTGAATGTTGAATGTATGCGCTATGAATTGCCGGTTGCCGGCCGCCAACCGATCATACACACATGATCATATGCTCATTGCCCATCCCATGGATCAATAAATAAGTGCAGTCGTGACAACAGGTCATTTCAAGCTCTCTCTCTCTCACACAAACACAGAGCGACTTTTAATGAAATGAATGAATTTTCGAATGAATTATTCAAATTTTTTGTTTTTTTTTTTTGTTGTTATTTAATTTCATTTCGAACTTGTTGTGCTCAAATTTCATTTGAAGGTTTCAGTTTTTCGATTCTCTTTTGAATGCTTTCTGAAGCAAAATAACAAATAGGATTTCCGTTTTTTCTTCTTTTTTTTTATCATTTTCAAAAGTGATGAAGAAGAAAAAGAAGAAGAAGAAGAAGAGAAAAAAATACAATTGAATTAATTAGTGAATTTTTGCTTGAAAATCGCCTTCGTTTGTTTGTCTGTTTTGTCTATTTTTGTGCGTTTTTATTGATCTAAATTTCATAAAATTCCACGTGTGCAAACACATGTGCCAAATATCCATATCGATTTAATACATTTAGTATATAGATCGATATTTAGAAGATCGATATAAAAAGAAGAAGAAAAAAAAACACAATTTAATTTGATGCGTATAATGATGAATTGTTCGTTGTACTTAATTCATATTGAAAATATGGCAAAATATTATTTTTTTTTTTTGTTCCTTTTTTTCATTTCATGATCAAATGAAGAAAACAAACACAACGTAAATTCGTATTTTTCGATGTAAGTGTTTTGTTTCTTTTTTTGTCTTCAAACATTGCGATCGGTGAGCTGCGATGTATGAATTCAGGTAAATAGACACAGTTGATCGGCAATTATACTGTACATGTATTAAACATTTATATGCAATGATCGATCCAATAAATAAATTCGAGCAAAAAATTTATACGATTGCAATACATGAACACATGAACAACGCATCCAATCACACACGATTTCGTTCAATAAAATAATTCCCAGCATTTTTTTTTTCTCGTTTCTCGTTTCTCTCAAATGAATGACGAATTAAATGGTTCCTATGCCTAACGGCCCAATAGTCTAACGGTAACCGAAACCAATCAACATTCCCAAATGCGTGTACGCGTTCACTATCAAGGTCAACACATGAAACGAGCCCGTATATTCGAGCGAAAAAGGTTCTACATTAAAATAAAATTTATCATTTTTTTTTTTTTTGGGGGTTCGAATTCATCATATGAAATGTAATAATAAATATGTAAATAATATTTGCGGATTGAAGAATGCGAATTGGATATTTTATCGTTATGGGAAACAAACACTATTTACACCGTTTTATTGTAAAGCTCTCTTCACAGATCAATTGCTTTGAGCTTTTTGAGTCTTCGGATCTGTAATTTTGATGGCATTTTTATGCCAGAATGTGCATTCGCACACAGTAAAAGTCTCAAAAAAGAAAAAAAAGAAAAAAATACATGGAAGTTGACTCGCGTCAATTTGCCGTTATGGAATGTAATGGCCCAGAATCAAAGGCCAAAACAGACAGAACAATGAGGAAAGAAAAAAAAAAGAACAGTTGAAAAAGAAATGAAAACAAAACGAAACAAAAATACGAAAACAAACCAACATAAACGAGAATATCATATTGCATAATGATTTTAGAAGTTGAAAACTTGGTAGGCCTCTTTTTCAATGAACATGAAAAGAGATAGAAAAGGAACAGAAAGACAGAGAGCAAAACATAAAAATAAAAAACCTGATTTTCTCAAATGTGCAATCAAATCAAAGAATTCAAAGTTGTTTTTCCGAATTTTCAACTCAACTTCGTTCTCAGCATTTCATTTTGCGTATGTACGTTGCTGCGACGTGCACGTTCACATTTGTTTTGAAAAAAACAGAGAAAAGGAAAAATGCTGAATGATGATCTTTTCGGTTTGGTTTCGGATTCAAAAAAAAAAATAGACTTTTATGCATTTGAAATTATTGTTATCTGGTCCCCGTTTGACCGTCATTGTTATTATTATTTTTTTTTCTTCTCTCTCTCTCTTTTTCGTTTCATCTCCGGCTAAAATGTCAAAATTCATTCTTTTCATCGTTAATTTCGTCATTCTACGGCATTCTTGAGATTATTATTATTATCATTGAGATTGAGATGAAGAATGGAGAGGACACGACAAAACAAAAAAAAAAACATGTTTTACGCATGCTCAAGTTCACAATGTGATCACAAATCAATAAAATGATTTTGGATGCTCTTTAATATATGCAAATGTATAAGAAACTCAGGAAAATTATGTGCAATACAATAAGCACCCAAAACGAAAGAAAAAAAAAACACAAAACTAAACTTAACAGGGGACCGAAAACACCGGCCGTAATTGAAAATGATTTCTTTCTTTTATTATTGATATAATGAGAAGATAGCGATGACGATCGCAGAAGAAGAATAACAAACCATACATGGCGCACACACACACACACACACACATACCGGTATCAAAAGAAAAGATACCTGTTACAGGCACACCAGGTTCATATGTATTTTATTTTAAACACGCACTTCAACTTTAACTTTGATTGTTATTCTTTATCCATCGTCTACATTTTCGTCGATTTCTTCGGTTTGAATGCATATTCAAAATGATCACATCCAGCACACACACAGACATACAGTATAGAAATTTTTCATGTCAGCCTCAGAATGTTGGATTGAGTAGTAGCTTAACTTAAAAGACTGTGAACGCACAGCGATATATGTAAACATTATAATCATACAAAATCGAATGCCTAAGCCATTCTTCAAGCCTTATATTTTTACCCAAAACGTATACAGAAAACCCACCAGAAAGACAATACAAATTCGGAATCTCTGTTCGCGCTCCAACACACATATGAAAAAAAAAAAAGAAAAGAAAAGAAAAGAAAAAAAATGAAGAAGAAATGATAATATTATACAATCGACACTCGACACATCATTCAAATGGACGGAAGGTTTATTCACCTTGCCGAAGAGCCGCTTGTTTAACGTTATTTCGATTCTCTCTCTCTCTCTCTCTCTCTCGCTTCAATCAAGTTGAAAGATTTTTTTGCTGTGATTGTTGTTGTTGTTTCGAAAATTTCGTTTCGTTACATTCTTCATGATGTTCTTTTTCTGTTTTTTATTTATTCATTTTTCCATCGATGGAAATTTTACAAATTGAATACCAAAAAAAGAGAAACAATATAAAAATATTCAAAAAAAAATCGATTTGATTGGAGCGATGCTGTTGGCGTTTTGGTGACTGTGACATATTAAGATGTGCAAAAACAAATTCAAGTAAAAGACAATCGGAATCGGAGTTTTTGAAGCGAAAATGAGTACCGCTTATGCGGCCAAACTAATGCGCCTATCCCTCTTCACTTGCATCTTTTGATGTATATTCTTTTCATTTTTTTTTTTTTGTTCTTGCTTCGCGTCATCCATTTGTATGATTTGCTTTGATTTTCTTAATTAATTGAGCCCAATTAGTAACGGCTGCTTATTCATTATTGTTAAGCTTCAGAATATAAATTGTATTAAATGCATCGTACAATACATATACCGTACCACACCAAACCGAACCGTACCGCATCACAATTCAATACTGGAACCAAATACTGGAAATCTTTTAAATTATTATTATTATTATTATTTCAGTATTTTTCTTTCACCTTTGTTTCGTTCGGCGATTTCGTTCACCACAAGTGAAATGAATGAAAAATGTTAAATGAAATAATGATCGTCATCGTCATCATTTTATTGCGACATCAATGACATTTCTACATATTTGTTTTGTTTTTGTTTTTTTCTTTTTTCTTTTCAAATAAAACAAAATGGCCTAAGATTGAGATTGGATTGTTTTGTTTTTGGTTGATTTGGTCCATCATTTTTATTTTCGGATAACTCGAATGGGCCAATTTCCTTTTCATTAGAATATTAAATTCCGAACAAATTTTCACTTTTTTAAGCTTATTATTAATCGTACTTTGGTCGACTGATGACGACATCCATTCAAAATATTCGAATCGATCGATCACATTTTCAACACACAAATTAATTAAATAAATTTTTTTTCCCCCATTTCAAAAGAGCCACAAACAAGTGTTTGTTTGATTGAAGCTATGAGCTAGCCCAAATGGGCTGAACTAACCTGAACTGATAGTTTCGTGCCATTAAAATTGTTGGTCGAATTTTATTATAAAATGTTATCAATAGAGAATCTGTGTGTGTGTGTGTGTGTGTTTGCGCGCAGTTTAATTAAATTTAATGATTATGGAATAATGTGATCGTTAATCGTATTATAAATGCGGGCACATCGAGCAATTTTTCTATGAAAATAAAAAAAAACATTTATGAATGAAAGTAACAATTTGTTATTCAATTATTTTCATTGCCTAGGGAATGCCAAATGATTGAAAGTTGTTTTTTCTTGATCAGAAAAATCAGTAACCAACACACAATCTATAGAATTAAAACCCCATCAAAATTGGTCGGAAGAAGAAGAAAAGCAGGAGTAGAATGGGGGGAGAAGGAAAAATAACCGTAATTTTTTTTCTTTTCAATAATAAAAAGAAAAGAACTGCAATGGTCCGTTGCGTGCAAATCGATGACGATAAAAGCCTTTTGATTACGAAACGAAACGAAACGAAACGAAACGAAACGATCAGAAAAGAAGAAAAAGAAAATAAATGCACAAAGAACATGGTTGATAATAATAACCGGTAAATGCACTTGTTCGATTATTATTATTACAAACCAAAGCCAATCGATGTTCAAGAGAAGCAAAAAAAAAAAAAAAAAAAACATTCTGTTCTTTGATAAATACTTGTGGAGCATGAAGCATGGTCGATCTTATATTTTCAGTATTTTATTTATGTATTGAATTGGATTGCTCAACAATAATAATGTTGGCAAGCGAAATTTTTTTTTTTGGTCACACTCATAGAACAGCCATCATATTCGGTCCAAAATGAAGAATATGTTCAACTCAGAATTTTATTTTTTTTTTATTTTTTTTTGTATACGACAACAACAATGCCGGATTTGATTTGAATAAAAAGTACCGGAATGTGTTTCATTGCTCACCACCTAAGAACATTATGTAATAATTTTACCTATTCATTGCGCGGCAAATGCGTTTCATCGAAAGCTTGTTTATGTGGGTAACATGTGCCTCATGCTCGATTGCTCATTGAAGCAAAGGTGAAAAAAAAGAAAGACAAAAAAAAAAAGGAGGTAAATAAGAGAAGAGGAAAATAATAATAAAGAAGAAAAACCAGCTCAATATGAATCGATCGATGTGTACACACCGCACCAGAATTTACAATGTCTATGTCAAACATCATCAATTTGAGAGAGAAATGCAATCGGAATTGAATGCACAATTTCAATTGTGCATCATGTACATTCGGAGATAGTTGTTGCCTGTTTCCGTGCCTCTTTTCTCTGATGCTGCTGCTGCTGTTGTTTTATTATTGTTTGGTGTCGTTTGTTTGGATGTTCGTCATTTATCGTTTGTTTGAGGATGATTACAGAAAAATAACCGCAAGAATGTCGAATATCAAAAGAATTCGTTTTTGATTTGACAAAAATGCATAGGCCATCGAAATCAAACAGAAGAAAAAAAAAAAAGAAAGAATTAAAATATTATTGAGCTGAAAATCGATTTTTCCTGTTTATTTGGCCTTCCATCGTTTCTCTTAACCATTTCACTTCATTTCTCATTTTCCACTTTCTGATTGAAATTGAATTGAGCAAATGTAAAATCGAAATGTTGTTTTCTTTTTGTCTTAAATGTTGTAAGAAATGGACCGGGATAGTTAAGATACTGATTGAGAAAGGGAATACAAAATCACTTGATTGTTGTTATTATGTATAACAAACCGGAATAATTTAACTCGAAAAAAAACAGCCAAAAAAAAAAAGAAAAGAAAAAACAGATAAAAAGAAAAAGAAAGATAAAAGTTGAACTGGTGAGAAATTAGTCATTGAGAGCCGGTTTGGTCCAGTCCGATCCATGAATGTT
>GL501532.1:0-10059 GCA_000149185.1 Mayetiola destructor | reverse complement strand
CTTCTCTCTCTCTCTCTCTCTCTCTCTCTCTCTCTCTCTCTCTTTCTCCTCGTGAACGGAAATCGTGCATACCAAATGATAACAATACATCATAATAAATACAATAAAATCAACGATCCAATGATCCTCACACACACACACAATTCACATTTCGCTGAATCGAAAGATTCGATGATTGATGGGGGAAACAACTATAAAGCGATCAATGAAATCAGGTTAGAATCAGTCTAATTATTATTTGAAATTAGTTTCGAATAAACGAGTACATTACACCTGTTGGTGTACATGTTTGTTGGTGTGTCGATTGAATGGTTAATGTTGCATTGTGTGCGCGCCCATTGCACGATTTCACTATAAAATCAATTAACTTTGATTGAATGTTGCAACAAGTCTTAAGCAATTTCGATGATTATTTTATGGATTCATTTGCATTGCATTTTCATCGACATATTGCAATGTATCCAATATGAAGCTGTGTGTGATTCAAATCGACAAACCTTTGAGATGGGTGGCCCTGTGTTCCTTATTTTTTTTTTCTCTCATTTTCGTTATGAAGAATAACATAACAAAAACTCAATTGAAATGTGTGTGTGTAATTTTAAAATTGTGCCTATTCAATTTGTTATAGCTAAAAATGGGAATCGCGCTGCAATTTGCTCATTTTAAACGAATGAAATGAACAAAAAAAAAAAACAAGGAAAAAGAAAAACATTCGAAATTTAGAAAGAAAAACGCGACCGAAATTGATAGCACCAACAATACGGAACACACAGCTTATCAGCTGCACGTTCTATATTTTTTTTATTATTATGATTATTATTATTATTATTTGTTGATTCTTTTTTTTTTTTTTGTTCACTTAAAATTTCAATCGGGTCAAAATGTACACTTGTATTTATATTTATATTACATTTTCAAACACGCAAATAATATTACTGTTAAAGCAAAATGAGCCCATTAAATCGGAAGTTGAACTATGAATTGTTTTGTCATCATCTTCTTCTTCTTCTTCCTCTTATTCTTCTTCCACAAATGTTGCCGTTTCATGAAATACAATAATAATCAAGACTTCACAAGTGACAATTTAAAGTGTGTGTTTTTTTGGTTTGACAAGTGAATTTGAATTATTTCAATTGTTTTAAGTTTTTTTCTCTCTATGTGTTCGTGTTGTTTTTTTTTTTGTTGGTTGAAAGGGAACTAAAAAATAATGAAAAAAAATAAAAATTTCCGTCGAATGAAAGGCAAGATAATAAGGGCACAACAACGAAAAATTATGGAAGGAATCATGCAAACTGATATGTATATATGAATGAATAGTTTCCGCTTGACATTTACAAAATTAGACTGAACAATGCATTGGGCTTTGTTGGAATAATGAGGATTTTTGGTCTGAGCCTGGGCCTCAAATTCGGGCTCAAACTCAACAATTGTCATTTGATAAACATGACATGAGAACCGTTCAGCCTTCCGAATAACCGCCGATCGAATTGGGTTGGTTAATGGATAATTTGCAATAATTAATTAATTGCAATGTTGTTGTTGAATGATAATAATTATATACCTTAGTCACGTCAACTCCGATGACAGAAGAATCGCAAAAGAAACTAATTTTTGCCGAAAAAAAAACCAAAAACCAAAAACCAAAAAACAATAAACAGACAATATATCGAAATACTGCCATCATTGGCCGCAGCCAGGCGTGTGTTATAAAATGCCGTGGTGGCAGCAACGCCAATGCGTTGTTCATTGTTCATTATAACGATCAAAGGATCGTATACATTTTGAAATGATATTTATCACGTTTACACCATCAACCATCATTATTTCGATGTTCGATTCGTATTTTTTCGGTGAGTTGGTGTGTCATTTCATTGACGTCATTTATGCGAGTAAAATGAAAAAAATAAAAGAGAGCCCCCTTCTCTCTTCCCTCTCTTTCCCTGCCACATGTATGCATTTAATCGTACATATTGATTGACAACGTCAACCAAAACGTACTTTCGCAACAAAAAATAATTTTAAAATTTGAAATCATTTTTGTCTTTCGCTTGAATTTTTCTTTCACTGTCGCCCCCATTTATTCATTTCGGCATTGCATTGTTCACATTCGCATTTCGCATTCTGTATTGGCAAACAAAAAAAAAAAGAAAAGAAAAAAAAAGAAAAAAAAAACAAACAAAAAACAAAACAAAAAATATTTCTACATGTTTCTTTTTTTTTCTGTTTTTTCTTTTGAATTTCATTTCTTATCAATTTTCTGAAGAATTTTGCTCCATATTTTCGATATTTGGTGACATCAAATTCGAAACACGCACACCACTGCCGAAAAAAAAACACCATCAACAACAACATCAACAACAACGGCCAATATACCGTTTGCCGTTCGTTTCTATGTGAAAATGGCATTCCTGTGAATGGGATTGATCAAGTTGATAGTGCACCTGTTTTTATCTGACAAACGTTTTCAACTATGATGCGGAATGCTTATATCTTCATGAATCATTTATTAAGTAAACGAAGATCAATATTGTGATCGAAATATCTACAGATTTTTCCTTAATCGACTTATTTTTTTTTTTTTTTTTAAACTTGATAAAAACCGAAATGAAAATAAAAAAACTGTGTGATGGAAATGTGTTAGCTATTGGCTGGCATATAAACTTATCATATAATTTTAACTCATTCAATGAAAAAATATTATGCCACAAGTTTGTCCGGTTTGTCTCTGACTTTGCAAACAGCAAATAAGAATTATAACCACGAACCAGAAACGAAAAGAAAAAAAAATAAACCCAATCGCACACACTCATGCAGGCCACAACTCAACACACAACATACAAAAAAAAAAAAACATTCTTTTTCATTCGTTCGCATGATATGAGATTCGCTTTCTCAGCGAATGGGTTTCTTTCTCTTTTACCTTTGCAGTTGAATTTAATTGTTTAATTCCGCATGTATGCGCATGAAGTCATCAATTTATTCAGTTGGTGCAAAATGCGAAATGCGAGAGAAGGCAATAATAATCGATTCGATCAAGTAAAAGATTTGTTGTTGTTGTTGTTGTTGTTGTTATGATCACATATTTATATCCAGAATAAAAGCACACAATTCAATTGTCTAAATATGGACGATGGGCGATAAGCTATGGGTACTTCAAAATGGACCGTTTCATCAGAATATGTCCGGTGTTTCTGACTAGTTATCGATCTTTAACAGTTTTTTGCGATCGTCTAACCCAAATGAATTGAATCCAAAATCCAAAACAATGTATATATATAAAATGTCTGCAAATAATGTACCTTTCTCATCCATTGGATTGGAAATTTGCACAGATGCGAATTTTATTTTTGAAATGAAATTCATGAAATGTTTGCACCGATCGAATCGGATTCTTTCACATTCTCCGCTCACACGATTACCTTTTTCCTCGTCCACGATCCAGTTCCACCGCCACAGTTGGAGATTGGAAGTGAGAATTTTCGGATTTTTTTTTCGTTTGTTGTTTCTTTCTTCTTTTTTTTTCCTTTCTCTGCAATTCCTGTCGATGTTGTTTTTTTTTTTTTTTAAATTTAGCTTTTGATTCATTTTTCGAAGCGAATCGTAGTCTTGACAAACAACACATTGGCCAATGGCCCAATCATCATCGATTCCAAGATACACACATTCACAAACGACTAGAAATTAAGGCGAATACAATTTAAATTATTACATATTATATCGTTATCGCTGTTGCCGGATTTTGAACCGATTTCTGTTCGATTTTAAAATGTTGAAATGTTACGCAAAAATCATTCAGAGTCGCCAGACAAAACGAAACGAAACGAAAATGAAAAATGAAAAAAAAAATGCGCAAATTCTTGATAAATAATTGACATTAGCCTTCTTTTCATCTTCCCACATGTTCCCAGTGCGAATCGTTTCATGCGAATCGAAAAATGCTCTGTCATCGGGTTTTATCTTCTCCTTCTTTTTCTTTTTCTTCTTCTTCGTATTTTCATTTTTTCAAGGCCTGAAGGCAACACATTGGACTCTCTTTTCTTTCTCCATTTGTTTTTTCTTCTTCTTATTTTCTTCATTTGTACCTTTCGCTCCTTTCATTTATTTCACTTGTGGAATGGAAAAATGGTTTTGGATTTTGGATTTGTGGATTATTTTCATTCAACACACTCACTCAATTATGAGAATTCGCTTTTCTCTTATGATGCAGCAAATTTTGATTCTGTATTTTGGGCAACCTTGCGATTCTTTGTTTTGTCAGTCAAATAAGTTTTGCAATGCTCTTTTTTTCTGTTAATTTCTGTTTAAATGCCTGTTTACTGATCAAATCATCCGAAGCTCAATCACAGTTTCAATTGAACGTTGTGAATCAACTGAATCCAAAAAAAATCAAATCTCAACACCGATAATAAAGTAATCGAAATTCAAAAAGATCGCCGGCCATCGCATTGATTTTATAGAAATATTTCGTTGTATTTCGTATCTGTAATTTATCATTGGCCAATGATGACTGATGACTACTTCATTGCTATATCTTTCTCTATCTGTGTGTTTACCAGTAACCAGTTTATGTTGAATGGGTCTCAAGACTCTCGATGATTAACTGTTGCCAATAAAAGAAAAAAAAAAAAACGAAAAAAAAATTACTTGTCTGCTTTTTTCTCAGTAGAATAAGCACACACCATTTCACTGCCATTCACTCACCACAAATATGTAATAATGCAATGGAATGAAGTAGTGAATGGTCTACAAGAAACTGTCACATTTGTGCCACACCTCAAAATTAACATAATTGTATATATTGTATATATATTTGATATTTTTTTTTTTATTTTTCGCTCTCTCCATCTATTTGCGAGACTCTTTTGAACAAAAATCACACAATTCAACTACAGATATTACCAATTCGAAAATTATTAATTGGAATGAATGCAAATGAATGTGCACAAAATGCACCGAATGCAAAGCAGCGTACAACAGCATAACCCGTCAATTATATTGTATAGTTTTTCATCAATTGCAAATGCTTAATATACAGTACATAAAATATTTTGACTGCAAACATTACCAAACACCATGGTCAAAAGATGAAAAAAAAGAAAAAAAGAAAAAAAATGAATTAAATAAATAATAAACACAAGCATCGAGAGTGTGCCCAATGCGCATACCATTCATTCAAGCAACAAAATAATATTGCTATTTTTTCTTTTTTTCTTTCTTCGATCAAACGGGGGAAAAATGCTCTTACTTCACTTGAAGGAAATAGAATTGTTTTTTTTTTTGCTTCTGAAAGACCAAAAAAAAAAAAATATTCACGCAAGAATAATAATTATTTATTATTATCTATGAGCTGATCAAGACTATGTATTGTACAATGTCATAGTGAACGGTGAACGGTGTTCATGATTGAATACATATTTAATAAAAATTGCAAAAAAAAACAAAAAACAACCCATTTGACCATATATTCATTATTCTAAATCGATTAAAGTGATTTTACAGTGTTAAATTTTTTCATTTTTCATTTTTTTAAATCATATCATTATAATATGCAAACTTTGATCGGCAGTTTATAGACCAGCGATCAGCCTGGATGGATGTGTGTTTCTATTTTACATGCGTAAATCGCATCAACAAAGGACTTAGCTTGTATTTGTAAATGGATTTCAAATCTAGCTGACATCTTTTAGGTGCCAGTCATCCATTTGAAATGTCTTCTTGATGCATCGACCAAATTACCATTCATTGATTTGATAAGCCAAAAATTAATGAGCAAGAAAGAATTGCATTTTAAATGGAATATTGGTTTTTTTGATGATGAGTGCCACGATGTCTGTGTCTATTCACTTGAAAAATGGTGATCGGTGCATTATTAATTTTGTGTGTGTGTGTGTGTGTGTGTGTGTACCTTGTGTATCATGTATATTTGTCTTATGTGAAATAATAATAATTAAACGTAAATTATGTAACATTCTTCCGATTTAATGAACTAAAATATTGCTAAAAATATTGAATAGAAAACATGAACGGTGAACTGAGCTGGACTGAGCCATTTTGGCCGGAACAAAAAGAACAAAATGGCGCACACAATATAAATGTATTTCTTCTAGTCGGCTTTCAGTCGCTTCGGCTTAATGAACAATCATCAGCGATCATTTATTTATTTCTCGGTTGTTTTTTTGTTTTGTTTCCATTTCTCTCTGATTGAAAATTCTTGAATATTTATTGTAACCTGGCCGGCGGCTACGGTTATGGATTATGGCTGCCCGTTCACTGTTCACTGTTTTTTTTTTTTTTACTTCTTCTGTTTATTTTCAAGCATCGATACGATCACGGATCCATATCGTTCCCTTTCTCAGCCAATCAGTACACTAAACCTGTACAAAGTATAATGAGCCGTGCATATTTCATGTCTATGAACTACAATGAGACATGAGTCTACAGTTGTGCACACAACAAAATTAAAATATATATATATAACACTTATTATTATTATTTATATTTATTAAATATATTTTGCAATTTTTTTTCGAAAGATCGATTTTCTGAGATGAACAACAATTGCAAAGCACAAATATTGGGCAATATTTTTGTACACATACATTTATATTAATCGTGGTGCATATCTTGATTTGGGATAAATGAATGTGTGTGCCCAGTCATCAGATCAGATCAATCGAGCATTTGGAATGGATTTTTCTTTTCTTTTTTTTTTTTTTTTTTCTTATGAAATCAATTTTTGCTAATTTCTTTTCATTGATTTTTGATTTTTTCTTTCTTTTTTTTTTTTTTCTTCTCTTCTCGGATCCGAAATAGGCAATGCAAGAAGCATTAAAAATGACCGACAATCAGGATTTGGATTGGCCATTATTGGATCGTGATTTTAAATCCGGTGTTATTTATCATGATAAATTAATGTCAGAGGCATCTCAGTTTGATGGTGAGTTTGTTCAACCGATTAAAACAGAACATTCATATAGTTTGAATTCGGATGGAGATTCAATTCCAGATTCACCACGAAGTCATCATAATAAAATTGATGGTAATTTGCGACAGCAACAAATTTCATTCTTTTTTTTTTTTTTCTTCATTTAATATTTTATTTTTCGCAAATGTTGTACGTCGATTATGTGTATTGTTCGACGTCTTCGTTGCCAATATATAAATTTTAATTTTGAGATTTTTGTCTCATTCGATTTTTCTTTTTCCTTTTTTTCCTTTTTTCCTTTGTTTTTTTTTTTCATTCTTCGTAGATATGGATGACGATGATGAAATACTAATAAATACAAAAATGATATCAACAAAAGCTACAACCGCAAAACATCTCAACAACAACAACAACAACGAAACATTGCATTTAAATCAAAATGATTTAACCACATCTGTTTCTGCATCAATGAAATTAAACAAAACGGTGAATCCAATGTCGGTGCAATCAAATCATCAATTAACGGCCAATGGAAATATTTTATTAACAAATGGTAACAATATTATTCATAATAATGCTATGGATGGTTTTCAACGATTGACATTTACAACTGTAGCAAAACATCAACAACAACAACAGCATCATCATCATCACCACCACCAACACCATCACAAGCAGCAACAGCAACAGCAACAGCAGCAACAGCAGCAACAACAACAAAATGCCCGACACACCAGTCATATTTTAACAAATAGCATTCCAATGGAAATGGAATGCTATGAAACGGATACAATGGATAGTTCATTGATTAAAGATGAACCATTGTCACCGGATTCAAGTTGCCCGCCCAGTCCAAATGCATCAAATGCATCATCAACGGCAAGCATTGTTGATGGTCATACATTGATTGTAACCCAACAATCGCAACAAATGCAACATTGTTCTTCTGATTCAAATGGACAGACACAATTTGGTACGATTAATGTTAATTTGGCTAATGTTGCCGCATATACGAATGCTGATTTGGTGTTTGAACATAATGCCAAGGTAAGGCAGGCAAATGAAATAATTTTCAAAACAAAAAAAATTAATCCTTTTTTTTTATTGGTTTGGTTGCGATCCATTTCAAATATAGAATGGTTCATTGCATTTATCGCCAGCCTCCCAAAGTCTGCTCAAAAATCAGCAAATCATTTTGAATGGCACCCATCAACGAATTGTCATTCCAAAACTAAATATTCGAATGGATTCGCATCATCAACAAACGCAAGGTAATCCATCTTTCTTTCTTTTTCTCCTCCCTTCTATTGACAAGCGAGAAAATTTCCTAATTATTTATTTGTTTTTTGGTTTTTTTTTTTTTTAATTTTTCTTCTTCTATTTTTTTTTTTGTTGCTTGAAATGAATGTTGTAGGCTTTGGATTACCACCAACACCACCATCATCATTATCTAGCGATGATTCCGAAGACAATCAAAGTGCCGAAATTTCCTATACCAGCACACAATCCATATCGCAAACGGAAACAACAGCAAATCCATCAAAAACCAGTCAAAATTGTTCATCAACTTCACGCGGTTATAATGGTTCCAGTTCACGTCAACCAATTCACACACCGTTAATTAGCAATCAACCGGTATGTTTACCGTTTATATCATTATATTTATCATTATTTCAATTACTGATTTATTTTTTTTCCCCCCATTGTGTCGCCATCACTTTTCGCTAATAAAACACTGAAAAAAAACCAACAAAACAAAACTGAACAAAACATTTTGTTCCATTTGAAAATATGCAGAAAGGTTCAACGGGCCAACTTGAGCTAACTGAAGAAGAGAAAAGAACATTAGTGGCTGAAGGTTATCCAATACCAACACGGTTACCATTAACAAAATCCGAAGAGAAATCATTGAAAAAAATCCGACGAAAAATCAAAAACAAGGTCAGTTTGATGGCTTCATATCGGAAAAATTATCCGATTTTTTTGTTTGTTTTTTTTTCTTATTTTTTTTTTTTTTTGTTATACTGTGTGCAGATATCCGCCCAAGAGAGCCGCCGAAAAAAGAAGGAATACATGGATAAACTGGAGCGTCAAGTCGAAGTATTAGTTTCCGAGAATACCAATTATTCAAAACGAATCGAAACACTTGTTGAAACAAATGCAAATCTCATGAGCCAATTGGCCAAATTACAAGCACTTATCGATCGTCAAACATCAAATGGAAAACGATCGTAAATTAATTTAACGTTTTTCTTTTACCGGCATATTGAAAGACAAAAAAAAAAAAACAAATTACAAAAAAATTAAAAACGTCCATTGAATCATGCCTATGATATAAGGTCCATCTACAAAAAAATAAAAACTATGAATCAATGACACGGAAAAATTAAAATTCAATTAGATTAATTGTTATCTCCAGAATAATGTCCAAAATCAAGATATTCAATATTGAAAAATGTGTTTGTTTAATTTATTTTTTTGATTCTTTTTCAATCATACATGGCGACAAAAGAGGAAAAAACAAAGAAGAAGTTACCGAATGTCAGTCGATCAATTAATCGATCGATCTGATCCGATCCACTCTGAATAATATTAAATATATGATTGGTCCTTATGACTTATGACTTATGACAAGCTTATTGAAATGAATGACATTGACCGATTTGCACCTGGTCAATGTTTGCATTATATGGTATTCCTGACGTTGAGATAAAAGAAGAAAAACAAAAAAAAACAAAAAACAAAACAAAACATTATTATTATTTTTGTAGTTTCATTGAGTAATTTCTTTCCATGCGGATTCTTCTGTTTCCATTTGTGAAAGCGTTTTTGCTTTAAAATGACACGGTGCTCAGGAATTGTCACGTTTTCAGCGTCAAAACTATAGAGAAAAAGAGAGAGAGAGAGAGAGAAAGAGAGAGAGAGAGAAAAAAAAAATTATTAACATGAATGAAAATCAAAAGTGAAAATCTATCGATATTTAGTCGATAGAAATGTATTTCATTTGAATGTCCTTCCATTCCAACATAGTTATTATTTAAAATAAAGTAGAGAGAATATTTTGTCATTAGGAATTAAGCGCATAGAGAAAATAACCTATTATAATTGAGAAGAAGAAAGAATTAAAAAAACAT
>GL501531.1:704113-725637 GCA_000149185.1 Mayetiola destructor | reverse complement strand
GATACGAGCATTAGTTATGATGCTTGTCCATGGTCCATGCAGAATGACTAGAATGCAATGTGCAATGTGCATGATAATTTCGATGATCCCTTATTTCATTTTTCTTCCTAAATAGTATTTCTTTGTCTTTTGAATTCTCAAAGATTAGCGTTGAGATTGTTTTGTGGGTTTCTCAATTCTCATTTACAAACATTTAATAGAAGCATACATCAAATGACAATCTACATGAAATACAATAAAAAAAACTTCGCTAACAGATCTAAGTTACGTATGTCATACCAATTGGAGAGAAAAAACAACAGAAAACCATCCAGCACTAACTTCACGTTGAATAATAGTTTAGCAACACGTTGTTGCAATCTTATTTGACATAAGGAAAATAGACACTTCAAAGGAAATAAACGGACGCCATATTGATGATTTCCATCATTCTTTCTTTTTTAAACGTGTGAAGCATCAGGACGGTGTGCGAATTGCAATTCTTGTCTAATTTGAAATAATATAAAGTTGAAAGTAAGTACAATTTTTATTTTGTTATGAAATCTCTTCAAAATACTTCCAAACGAATAGAAACCAAATTCATTATTCTTATTAATTGACATTTTATTATCTTTTATTTTCATAATCTACATGGATTGACTACATAGAAATGCCCAAAGAAATCAAAGAAGTGAAGGATTTTCTTATTAAAGCACGCCGAAAGGATGCTCGTGCCGTTAAAATAAAGAAGAATCCATTGAATACGAAATTCAAGATTCGTTGTTCCCGCTTTTTGTACACATTGGTTGTAGCTGACAAGGAAAAGGCCGATAAATTGAAACAATCATTGCCACCAGGTCTTCAAGTTAAAGAAGTCAAATAAATATTTCAATCATGTAAATAAATTGAAGGACAACTTCGTTAGCCACCAGTTATCCGTTTAATCCAACGAAAACATCTTTTATTAATTGAAAATTAAATTGCATTGCTACATACAAATGGAACTATGTAACTGGATAACAACATGTTCTTAATAAACGCAGCATTCATCGTTCTGAAAAAGAAACCTACCCAATCATAATTGTCATTTAAAGTGTTATTATGGTGTTTCCATGTAACTGAGCTCTACTCGAATTGCATTCATTGAATTCACATTCAGAAATATGGATGTTTCAACTTCAATTTTGTGGAATTTGTTGTTTTCTCTATTCACTATTGATTAGATTGCAAAGAAATTAGATTGGTTCTTCGATTGTTTGGAAATTGAAAAAATGTAAGAATTTATGATAAAAATTTAAGTTGAAGACATGGTTCAAATGTTAGCTTCATTGCGTGCTTTTCAAAATTCCGTTGTTTTGTTGCTGTTGTTCCTGATGATATTTCGATATCGATTTCCCCTGTGCGGGTTTTATTAAAGAATTCTTTCATTCAATCGCAATAAAAAATACATTCAGACATTTGTTTATTAATACCTATTTATAATATCTAACGTATCTTTTTCATGTTTCTCTTCCGAGATAAGTAAGAACTTTCTATTGTTATATTTGCATCTTCGATTGCTTTATTCAAATGATTTTTGATGAATCCACATTGCAATCTTGATGATAAATTGTTTGAAAATTGGATATACGTGCAACAGCATTTCAAATTAAGAGGCAAATATTAAGTGTAATTGAAATCTCCTTCGAACCGTAGAATATTCAAAACATTTGGAATGCAAAATTGACTGACGACTGCCTCCGTTAGGAGAATTATTTCTGAGGCTTTTTATCGTCAGTGTCTCGTAAATTTTTACTATAATTAAGGGATATTGCTTACCAAACAAAAAAAAAACAAAACAAAAAACGTTGAATATTTGACTGTATAGTGTTATGAAACGAGAGTCTTACGATAGGGTCTAAAAATCAATTCCACTTGACAATAACAACTATCTTGACGCAGTAATAATTTTTATATCTTAGACATGAATTTCAATTGAGACGCACATTGCATTCCATTTGTAAGCGAAAAAAAAACTGTTTAATACACGAAACGTAGTCAATTCAAACATTGGCATTGAATTTCTTTATTCATTTTTTTCGCAATTTTTTTATTATTTTCATGTCATTTTAAATGTAATCCCAATACGTAAGTAGATCATTAATTTATTCCAAAAGATAGTTAATAGACTCAAATTTATTTGCATTTTACTAGTTTTGCCATAAATTACGCACCATTGACTGCTGAGAATAAGGTCATCACAATAACCTAAGACGGCCAAACAAAAAAGAAGAATTAATCTTTTCGTCGAATGACCGCACAAAACTTTATTCACATTAAGATCGAAAGCACCCAAATCAATTCATCTATCGAAAATAAAGTCGAATGATGTCAGCAGAAAATCATCAAGATGAGTTTTTTCATAATCCATATGAATCGAATGCAACGAAATTTTTTGATTTAAATGACGATTGTGTTTTGGAGGTGTTTGAACGTTTATCGGTGTTGGATTTGTGTGCATTCAAATGGACTTGTAAGCGATACTTTGCGCTGGCAGATTATTTTTTCGAAATGGCTTACAAAACGTTGAATTTTGGCAATTGGAATATTAAAAGCGAATATTCGTTGCTAACCGAAAACGATATGAGAACAATACTTTCATCGTTTGGTACAAAATTGGAATCAATTACGGTAAATGCTGATTCATTCCAGTCGGAATCAAAAGTAGTATTACAAATACTGAATGAATTTTGTGGTGGACGGCCGTTACGATTTTTTAAAATGGTCAAATTTGTTATTGATGATGAAACAGTTGAAGAATGCAATCGCCTGTGGACGAATGTAGAACAATTGACCATCGATAAATGTTATGTTGATGACAATGCAATCGAAAAATTATTGCGTAAATGTTCGTCTCTCACCGAATTGGAAATGATTCGACAAATGAACACAGATGGTCGGTGTTTATTGTATGGATTCCCGAATCTACAAGGTTTTTCACTTCGGTCAAATGATAATTTCGATCCGGTTTGCATGAGAACATTTTTGCAAAAAAATCCACAATTGCGAACATTGTCATTGATCGGCTGCAATTTCGTTGATGATGAAATTTTCGAAATAATCGCCGACAATTTGGTCAATTTAGAAGCGTTGTATATACGTGTTGTGCACGTAACCAATAATTTTGGAGCAAATTTGGAAAATTTGTTGCGATTACAACAATTGCGTAAGTTAGAGTTCAATTGTGGCCTTTTACCAATCAACACGTTTATCACGGGATTAGCAATGACAAATCGCATCGAATCGTTAGGCATTTCATCAGCCGAACTGACACCAGACTTATGCAGCGCATTATGTAATTTGAAAAATTTACAAAAATTGAAATTGATTTCGATGTATGATGGTAATGTCAAAAGTCTCAAATCCATCGCACAACAATTGCCACGTCTCAAGGAATTAAATATTATTGAGTCGGATTTTATCGATTTCGATCAAATTATTGAGTTCATCGAACACGCACCAAGAGTTGAAAAAATGGTCATTTTACAAAGCAGCAAAATTCTTCCGATCAATTCAGAAATGTTTGTTCGCTTAGCTGAAAGTGTACAAAAACGTATTGAGAAATTACAATTATCGGTGCATTTGGATTACTTTGAATTGAAAACAACAAAGGAAAATATCAGCGACGAGCTACGCAAAGAATATTTACACATTTTACAAATGGTATCATTGTCATGGGAAGAAAATGATAAGAACTGTATTGCTGTACCTGACAATATGTATTTCGCTGAAGAAGGTGGCGCCTTTGATTATGATCCATGTGATGACGATATTGATAGGGGCTCAGACAACTTTGATTTTGAAGACGAATTAGAAGCAGATCCGTACAATGGTATTGATATTTATATTCTATTGATTTTTGAAAACGTGTATATATGATGTATTTTTTTTATTCAATTTAGTTTGGAACGACGATTTTGACGATGAGGACCTTTATCCCTTCTAAGAAGGGTCTGATATTTGATGCCCAGAACTAAAAGTTGCCGTATGAGCCTCGAAGGTTTACTTTGAGGGAGAGAGTTTAACAGTTAAGTATTTGATGAAACCTTCATTTTTGAAGGAAATCCTCAAGATCGATCTCAAAGATCTCCATTTACTTAAAACGTTTCAAAAAACGTTTCACAAAAAATTAATCATGAATCTCATTCAATTAAAGTTAATCATTCCAATTGAATGAAAAAAAAAAATATTCATACTTATTTATGTTATGAAAGCTAAAAATATGTTATTGAATAAAATAAAAGCATTATTTACACGGAAAAATAAAGAATTCCATATAAAATTTATCCCACAAATTGAAGAATATTGAAGTAGTTTATATGCCCCAGGTTAAATGTGCATGGATTAAAACTGTAGAATCTCGTCACATAGATAA
This sequence comes from Mayetiola destructor, assembly GCA_000149185.1. Classification (NCBI taxonomy): domain Eukaryota; kingdom Metazoa; phylum Arthropoda; class Insecta; order Diptera; family Cecidomyiidae; genus Mayetiola; species Mayetiola destructor. Next base: position 721,244 of record GL501531.1, on the reverse strand, counting down.
GCCGACCAGTTGTTAGTTAAACATAAATCCTGGTTTCATTCTTTGTTGAAACAAAGAAAATAGCGGTCTGTGTTAATGATCTTAAGTTCGTCTGTACTAGCCGCAAGCAAAAGTGAAACGTAAAATTCCATGCATCGGTTCATTCTAACCGTTTCTACCAGAGTTCCAAATGTGTACACCACGTGAGCATCGTCAAAGTGTACACCAAAAATGGTCTAAACATTACGTACACATGGCGTTGACCATACAGCGAACGTCAGGGCAATAAGTGTCTGCCTGCGTATAAGTCAACGAAAATGTGTACATATTGCGTTGACTGTCGACGAAGTAATCGGATTGCTTACACATTGTGTACACTAGGGTGTTTTTGGGTAGCGGAAATTTGAGAAGTGCCTGGTCTCAATCGATAAAGAATCTTTCGAAATATCGCTGGTGAAAATTTCAAATCATTCAGTGCTGGTTTGATCTCTTCCGATACTTCCAAAATTCCGAGAATAAAAAAGGGGAATCAGATCATTTAATTGCAGTTCACTTTGAAATTCTGATCATTTTTTATTTGTATGAAAAATGAGACGAAACGATACGAATAAAATGTGACATATTCTTAACAGTAAACTACAAAAGAAGGCTCAATTCCCCTTTCACATTCCAAAAACTTTGAAGTTATCGGGAGACGTTAGACCTACACCGAATAAGTTGCAATTTTCACCAGTAATATTTTGAAAGATTCTCTTTCGATTGAGACCAGGCACTTTTGGAATTTCCGCTACTCGAAAAACCCTTAGTGTACACATTTATAAAAATTTACATGATGAATCGAGGTACTCTGGTTTACGCTGTGTATGAATGAAATGAAAATTCAATAACTCCATTCAAGGAAGAAAAAAAGGAAACATATTTCCAGTGGTGTTTCCAGTTTATTTCAAAATCAAATTTGGATGCTTAATTTTTAGCAAATATTCTGCCTGAAATATGGTGTACATCGGAACGGAAGAAGAATTGTTAAAAGCATATCCAAACGTTCGTTTAACAAATCTGTCATTTATTTGAATCGTTATATACACACAAAAAAATATTCCAGCAGTTGTCACACTGATCAGTGTGATAAATGTTTGAAAGCTTTTCTGATATATACGGGAATTTTTTTTGTGTGTATGAATGAATATTTTTGAGTATTTTGAATTGAATGATTTGGGGGTTTCGACAGACTGATTCTCTTAAACAATAATTTTCACTGAAAACTTTTTAATAAAAAGTGTTCATATGCCACGTTTGACAGGCTTTGGAGCAAACATAACTTTGACCGGTCTACATAGTTCCAGTTCATGCCCTGGACGAACAGACAAACATAATGATATATCAATTTGGCTCGCTTCCGTCCATACACCATGCGAAAGCAATAGATTGGTCCGCAGTCGCCAATTTTGTGCTGAAATAATAAAAAAATACAAATATAAAGAAAAAAAATCGGAAAGTTCGTCATTGAGAAAATAATTATAAAATTTACCATCTTCGCCATCTTCGATAACCACACGTTTTAAATCACGTAGCCTTGGGACCACCAAATGTACATTTTGATCTGGATATTTAATACGTAAACGTAAGTCTTGACGTTGAATGTTTCGTAAATTGTCGATTTCGGCATGAAATGGAATGGCTGCAATTAGGCCGGCTGTTACTTTAATGATATTATCACTTGATGTAACTGTTGCTGGGTCCAATATCCTGGCCGTACAGATTTTAATCTATCAAAATAAAATTTAAATTCAAAAAACAAAAAAATAGTCAACACAAATACACTGCCAGTCATAAGTTTGAAACCACCACCTTTTTTTCATACAAAATACTGATTTTCTCACTCAAATCTAACTATGTTTCACTTTGCCGATTGTGATGAAACTTTGGGAATCTTCAAAACATAGTTTAATGACAAACTTCCTTAAATCTCAATGTCCTGCGGCTGAATGACTTTAAAATGGCGACCATCAGTTTCATCGCAATCGGTAAAGTGGAACAAAGTTAGAAATGAGTGAGAAATTCAGTGTTTTGAATGAAATAAGGCTGGTGTCCTCAAACTTATGGCCGGCAGTGTATACTAATTAGCGAGCATACATTGATATTAATTTCTGGTGTTGCAACAGGTGGAGCCGATTGAACGATGGGTAATATTTCGCGAAAAACTCTACCGGGTTTGGGATCATTCATGCCAGCAATTTGATTCAAAATTGAATCCGTGAAAACATCCGCACGAATTTGTGGATTTTCTTGCAGAAAATGATTTGTATCAGCAGCGATATGCAATAACAACTGACATGGTGCTAGAGCGCTTTGTGAACGATCTTTAACAATTAAAACCAAATGCAAAGCGCTGGCTCGTAAACTGATTTGCTTAACCATAAGCAAATCATTTGGAGTCAGATTAGAGAATAAATTTTGTAATTTTAGGCACTTTTTCATCAGTTGATTCAAACATTCTTTGGATGGCGTTCGGCTGGTCGGCATTGATAAACAAGATTGCAATTGTTCAATAATCAATTGTGCACCCAAAAATGTGGCTGTATAATTAGCTGTACCGGATAATTGTGGATCAATGGTTGCTAATCGATCCAAATTGTCTTGAGCGGCAGTCAATAGAGCTTGACGAGCACGTGGTGCCGAATACGAAGCACGAATATTGTTCAAAATTGTTTCAAGAAATTGTCGAGATCCAGTCGAACCTTGTGCAAGTGTCAATTGATTGGAAACACCTACGATTGGTAATGCTGGTACAAAATTTGGCATTGTATCACGCAAATACGAATAGTGTTTTATCGTTATTTCGGGTAAAAGATCAATTATCGGTGCCATTTTCTGAGCTGCATTGAATATCATTATCAGAATGCATATATCTGAAAAAATATTACAAATGAGAATCAATTGAATTATTCATATAGTTTGAATTTAATAAATATTTACACGCTGGATCTTCGACATCACGTTCGGCACTATCGAAAAAGGGATGATCTTGAAGCAATTGAGTTACAAGTGACATACAAATTTCTGGATGTTTGGCACCGATTCTTTGCATGCAACCAAATGCCGAAAACTTATCTTGTGGATATTTTGATAAAACATCTAATACTTTTTGTACGACTAATAATAAACAGGCCTGTGTTGATACTCGACATGCACCCAACATTAAATGCAATCCTTCACGAACTTCCACTGAATAATCCTATTGAATTTAAAATTGAAAAACGAACTTTCGGCCAGGTCTTACAAAAGATTTATAAATTTACCTCTAATGAGCTAAGCATTGTCTCCAATTGATCTTCACGTAGTGAAATGTGTTTTGAAATGGCCGTTAAACTTGATATTGCTCTTAAGCGAACACCTTCAATTTCATCATTGAACATGTCAACCAAAAAATCGAGGCTCACAATAGCAAAGTTTTGATTTGATTGTGCTAATTTACACATCGAATCGACTGCAGCTGTTCTCACTTCCAAAAATTCATCTTCTAGACCATGGACTAGCGCACCACAGGCGCCCGAAGCCATCAGTGAAACAGTTGATGTATCTATCTGCTCTTTAGGTGCATCATCAGCCCATTTTTTACCCGATGACCATTCACCACTTTGAAACAATTCCGTGTAACGTTCATGAAGGCTTTTCTTTCTTCGCAAATTACTCATCAATTTCTTGTCAAGTGTCTGATCTAAGAATTCATTGCTAACAGCAGTCATACCCCCGAGCAAATTGGCTGCATGCGTTCGTACTTGCATCGATAGATCACAAATAGCCGAACAAATATGACCGAATGCTGCGTCAATTAATCTCAATTTGGAATCGGAATCGGGTACATCAATCATACTATAAATAAAAGCAAAAACAAAAGAAATTCAAATCCATACACATAATAATAATTCGATTTCATGCCAACGTACTAATCAGTGTGCTTAATTCCCAGTTCAAAAACCAATTGTAAAGCTTCCAAACGAACGCACTCGTAGTCGTCTTTTAAAGATTCGACAGCACGAAAATACAGCCGTGGTGGTAAATATATACCGCGTTTGCCAAGGATCAACATTGAACGAAATGCATGAGCTCGTACACGTGAGTCTTGTGAATCAGTGTATTGGCTTATTAAATCCAATGATTCTTTTTCGGCTTCACGTAATTGTAAAAAAGTGCCCAATAATGACAGTGCGTGTCTTTGAACATTGTGACTGGCATTGGTCAATTGTGTTTTGGCGAATAAAACGATGCGCGTCAATGTGGCCAAGTGAAGCTGTTGACTATCGCCAATTTTGTGCAGGCTATGCAGACCTTGTGATATTACTTTCGGTGATGTTTCACCTTTCATTAACAGAATGACTTCGTCGACAAGAAGATTTCCATCATTTTGTGGATCTTGAGCAAATTCACTGAATAAAGATAATACTTTTACTCGAACAGCTGACTCTTTCTCTCGTTTGAAATAATCGTATATTTTACGAATGGCTTCTAATACTTCGTCTGAACTTGAATGGCCCAACGAATCAGATATTTCGGTCAATAATTGCAGGCACTCATTACTATTTGATGTTTTTTCCAGTAAATTGGAAAGTGTTTGTATTGATGGACCGGCATGGCTTATAGATCGTTTCACAGTAATCCGGAGTTTTTTATGTGGACGCGGTTGACTTATCTATAAAAATACATTTTATTTGTTTTTAGGTTAACCTTATCCAAAATAGAAATAGTATCAATCCAAAATTAAATTATTACCTCACTGGTTTGTGTAGTAGAGCTCGATGATCTACGCTTCTGTACATGCGGCATTGTTGAACGTTTAACAAACAGCAGATCTTATTTAAAAGATGAACAACATATATTGAAAAATATCAGCGATTGTGACATAAACAATCACTTTCCATGTCATATCAAATGTCAATATTGATATGTCCCTATCGGAAGCTATAAATGAATACATTTATAAATATAACCCTCTTGACGAACAGACATTCTACTTTACCTTACAATTTCAAACAATCAATGAAACAAAAAAGGAACGTTTTGTATTGGTATTAGTTCTTTAAATATGCTATAAATGGTTGCTGTTTACATCGAACCAACAACAAATCATGATTACAAACAAAATTTTATTTTTTTGGTCATATTTCAAGAAAAATTTCAACTCATTTAACTAAAGATGAACATTTGCGTAAAGTTAACAAAAATTATTCTTTATAATAATTCAAGGTAATGTGTGCCATGAGCCATGACAATAACAACGACATTATAAAAAAAATGGAATGCTAAAATGGTTTTTTCTTTTAATTGTGTTTCGAATGCAATTTATAAGAAACTGAACAAAATATAATAAATTGGAACAACAAGGAGACATTGTGCCGTTGTGCAACCAACTAATTTGGCTGTTAACCACCATAATGCACCATACAATGATAATTGTAAGATAACATGGAGCGCTAACAAAATTTTATCCTTGCGACGTGCAGCTTCCATTGTTTTTGGACTTTCTTTGCTGAGATATCTGCGCACACCGTTGACCAAATTGATGAAATATACTTCCCATTCGAGTGTTGTCAAATCAATATTGTATAATTTTCTATCCATGATCGATTGTGTTTTAATAAGCGCTTTGGTGTTATTATTATGGAACTTCCATTCGGTAAAGATGAATTTTTCCAACAATTTCAACGAACTCCAAACATTTTTGTGTAATTTGACAAGAATTGGTCGGCCGCCACCCAATCGTGTGACCGTGTCCAAAATATAGGCCGGAATGAAATGGAATAGGATTGCCGAAAGCTTAAACAAGAACAAGCTTGACATAAATTTTAGATTTGGATACCTGTGTTTCGCGAAGAAAGAGATAAATTAAAATAATGTCAATGAATGTCTTGTTTTACAATCATTCTCTTACCAGACAGCACTTTTCAGTGGATATTTGTGTAGGTATCCATTGATTTTATCTTGAACACCTTCCCATTTGAAGGGCTGAGTGGTACTTGATGTACAATGGTAAATAGCGACTTCATTTGATCGTTTATGGTTAACATAGTATCCTGTAACGAGTACTTGATTGACGACCACATCAATTGGAATGTAGTCGTAAATTAAACCCAAACCGATTGGTAGACGACGGATAACACCTTTTGATGCTCCCATCAAAAAACCTTGAGGGCCATTCTTAGAAATAGTCCAACCTGGTGTTGGCTCCTTCCAGGCTCCAGTGACTGAAATAATAAGATAAACACAAAATTAATAAAAACTTACTATTTTCGACACTTATTCCGACAAAATATTAGAAATGTTTTAAAAAAATATCTTACTCATGCTAGGACGAACAATTCCACACGGAAATTGAGTGGCCACTTTTGCAACTTCATGTTCAGCCAAATGTTTTGTGAATGTATAAGTATTCGGATGTTCACCCATTAGGCTGGCTTGTTTCTCTTTTAACTGTTCATCGGTTAGCGTATTTATCAATTCAATTATGTTATCGGCATTAGCTGGTGCTGGATACAAAATTTCGTCACATTCAACTAAATATGAATTAACATAAGCACTTGAAACATGAACCAATGAATCCAAATTTCTAGTCTCTTTAGCCAATTGGGTAACACGCCGTGTGCCAAGTAAATTTGTAACGACTGTTGGTTTCAACGGTTCGTGAAAATCTAATGTTGCAGCCGAATGAATGATGACATTGACGTTGTTGATAAGAATTTCGCGATCATTTGATGAAATTCCCAAATTTTCTTCTGACACGTCCCCGGCAATGGCAATCAATTTTTTGAAAATATCGGTCGATTGTTCATTCAATAAGAATTCAAAAACTTCATTTTTGATTAATTCTTGCAATCGCTGTTCGACTGACTTTCCACGTTTCGGTCTCATTAGCAAATAGATGTTTCCAACCTGAAATTAATTATTTTCAGCATAAAAAACGAGCAAAAAAAAATAAATAAATAAATAAATATTGTATTGATAAGTACATTTGGTGTTGTACGCAATAGTTTTTCAATCAAGGCAATTCCTAAAAAGCCAGTGCCCCCGGTGATGAATATATTTTTATTTTTATAAAATTCTGCAACTTTTGACGCCATTTTTACGATCGGTGGTACCACAACAGTGCTTTATAAAAAATTCCAGCAGTGAGTTTGGAATTTTGTTCAATCGATATCTAAAAATAGACAAAATATCACACCATTAATGTCATCCATCGGTTCATTAAGTTAAATTTTAAATGATCTCATGAAATTAACTTTTTTTTCATCAGAAAGTTATAAGCCGGTCGAGCAAGAATACAAATTATTGGCTAAAATTGAATCTATTTTTACGAACAACAGTCAGTTTATTCCATAAGATGCATTCTTCGTTAAAAAGTTTATGTATAAGTTTCTAAATTCAACTATGTGATTGGTGTTGTATTATGAAATATTTCCCCAATTTCTTTCGTTAGTCTCATCATTTATTGAAGACCGGTTATACATAATACAAAAATTTCATGTGGTCATCATGATATACCGTTAACATCTTTGATCTTACCCATGCTAACCCAACATATCATGCCAAATGATGAATTCGTTCTTAAAAATTTTGTGCTACCTTTACCCTTTTGATAAAAAATGAAACATCAACTTAATTGTAATTTTTTATTTTAAGTTTCATTCACCGTGAATAATTTTTCAAGGTGAATTAGCCTGGCAGATTTCAGCTGACAGCCTGATTTGTAGCGAAACAAAGCCAAAAAATATAATTGAGAATTATTTTGGGAACAAATTGGTTTTAGTAACTGCTTTTGGTTTTAAATTTTGCCAAATAGGTCAGGACCATTTATAAATGATCGAAGCGGGACAAGTTTGATTGAAAAGATTGAATTCAATCAAACTTAACTTCATTTATTACCATCGTTGATATGCAAACCAAATTGTTTGATGTTTGAGAATGGGAAGAGAACATGTTTGAGACGCTAGACATTTAAAGTTTCGTAAGCAAAACCGAAGCGAATAAAAATGTGAACTATGGAAAAATGTATCAAAATAAAAATTTGAACCGAAAACTAAAGTTACAAAAGGTGATCAAGAAAAAAACCAGTTTCATGAATCCAAACATACATTTCAATTATTACGATTTGATAAAAAGATCTCGAAATATCTGAAATGTTACGTATAACAAATTCTGAGCAGATTTTGAGCATCGATTATTATTTTCACTTTATTGGGCTCTGATACCGTCTGAATGAGAATTTTCATATCACATTGTATTTCAGTCACACATTGAAATGGTTTCAGGTATTTTGTAAGCTCAATTGACTCAAATCACTCCATTTTGTTTTATATCAAACATTTCGTAATCACGTAAAAGACAATGAATTTCGTGAGAACTTTGCATTTTAACGCAAATAGAATTGAAAATGAATTTTGTGATGCTGGAAATAGCGTTTTGAACGATTACAAAAATATAGAATAAATATTCTCTGAACAATCGAACATCAGAACCGACCTTTGTCAGTCGAAAAAATTCTCGTATTACTCTCTCAATTAGTTCGATATTCAAAATTGATTGACATTAATTACTCACTTTTAAAACTTCTTTTATATTATCTTTTCGCGACAAAAAAAAAGCAATAATGATTTTCGAATATGATTGATGATCGGTGAAGGCTAGAATGAGCCCAAAACGAAGAACATTTTATTCCCATAATATTCGAATCAGTTACTCAAGTGAAATGATACTCAACACTTAATTCAAAAATCAATAGGAAAAATGCAACAAAATGGAATGATAGAAAAAAAATGAAAAACACCAGAACACCAGTAAAACCAAAACTGCACAATATCAATTGCCACATCATCTCTGATTCCAAATATTTACGCAACGTTAATATCAGTTTGTCAAAATATGATCAACAGCACAAAACCTGCATCGTTTTAAATGCGATCACAAAAATCAAGCGAAGAATCTCAATAATATATACTATACGATGAAAACATAGACCGGTTCAGCTGACTTAGATATGTTGCACTTTCGCAGCTATTAGCAGGTATTTTTTATTAGTTTTTATTTTTGAATCGTATCACTACAATCTCAAATGAGTGTCTGCGTCAAAGCAATTTTTGAAGATAAAAAATACATTACATTAAAAAAAGGCACAAGACTGTGTGTCTGTTTTCAACAATTATTAGTAATATTTTAAGTCGACTACTGTCTATCTGACTATCTATCTATTTGTAATTTGTTTTGTTTACCATTTTTAAATAAACTTGAAGACTTAAGGGTCCTTCTTTTATTGTTAAATAATTGAAATATTGCATATTGTATAAAGAGTATACAGTATACAGTCTATGCAAGAAGTGTTTGTCATTTTCTTTTGTTTCCATTGAAGTTCTTGCTAATGACCTTCTGTTTGATTGTTATTATTGTTGCTTATTTCACATGAGCAAATAATGGCTCCGGACGTTGCCAATTTGGTATTTTGCGTATAATGAATGTAGTTTGTTTAAATACTATTCCGGATTTTATTGAAAATTTTGAATGTGTCGGTTAATTCCATAAACATTTCTGGATCCATATTGGCGAGTCATGATACCCGAACCGATATTTTAACTTCACGATTTGAATATTGCGGTCATTATGTTCGAATTAGAGTGTCAACGGAAAGTCTTCGATTTAGGTGAGTGGATTATAAATAAAGAGAAGATGAAAAAAACTGTGAAAGGTAGTGTATTAACCATGCATAATGATTTTTTATACCTTATGTCAAAATGAGAAATGGTGAATGAGCTTCCAAATTCCACATATGTCAATTTTATAGACAAAAAAAATCGAATATAACATCAAAAAGAGCTATTTTATCATAAGAGCTATTTGTCATAATTATTGTATGTTTAGCGATAAATTTTAATTTTACGACTGTTTGTATCGTGCTTATGACAGTTTCCACTCTACTTTCTCATTTTGATTCCCACAAAAGGTGGATGAAACTGAATAGAAATTGACCAAATATACAAAAAAAACACACACAGAAAATGAAAGTGTGATCAACTTTCTGTCTTGATGTGTTCGTAAAAGTTAACACTGATTTCAAATAGATTCAGATTTTCACATTGGTTATTTAACCGAATTTGCTTCTATGACGATTTCCATGACGTTCAATTTAGACTCCGATTTGACGTACAATTTTTTCATGAATCATTAAACTTCAAACTTCGATCATGTAGAGATTCATTTTGAGTGCACTTTTGATCAATCTAGTACAGTGGATATTTGCGTTCAATACCAAAATATTAAGCATTCAACTATTTTTAACAATCGAAATATGTGATTTTTGATTTTTGGTGAAAGTTTGTCGATTCGATTCAGCATCGAGACAATTAACGGTCTAAATGGAAAAAAATGAATTGAACTACAATCTGAATGTTTTATGGACCGATATGAGCCACAATCCATGAGTAGGCAACCAAGAAAAAGTAGGAAAGAAGTAGCGGAAATCGATGCGGCTTTTTTTCTTTTCTTCTTCTTTTGATTACCACAGACAAATAGAGGAATACGAAAATAGTAAGTGAATGGTGTTTTTTAGTCTTTTCTTTTCTTACTGCATGGACTTTGATTTTTGACACCAATCCAAATATTAAACACTAATTTTTACGACGTAATTGATTTTTTAGAGAGTTGTTTGCAATTCAAAAAGGGTTCACATTCAGAAGTTTTGTAGTACGTTCGGTCAAAGAAATCCATTCCTGATTCATCATTATTTTCATAGGGGTCTGATTAGCAAGCACCATCTCTAGAACGTCAATTAGATCATGGATGTGATTTTTTTTATGTCTGTTATGGTTGGCGGCTAACGTTTACTTTGAATCATGAACCGCTGAAATAAATATTATTACGCGATTCGTAGTCTCTTCGGCATACTTTCGGTGCAAAAAAAAATTAGGCGCAAGCTATTTACATTCACGAATTTTGAATTTAGCAAAATTTTGCTAAACTCACTCAAGCGTTTTGGATTTTTAAAATTTCTGCTAAATTCAGTCTGAGTGAGTTTAGTAAAAAGCCGCAAAAATTAAAAAAAGAGAAAAACGAAATTCAACAATGATAGCACTTCTGCAACGAACAAATCTAAAATGAAACCGGCCCTTCGAATAAGAACAGGTACTTTGATATTGTACAATATTATTATTTTCTACTGATATTCCGTTCGGTTTTTTGAATAGCGTTATATTTGCGATTTCAGATCGTGTATTTTGCTTCTTTGCATTCAATTGTTAGAATTGAAGGAAAAACATTATCTATATATATTATAATACACTGCCAAGCTAAACTCGGGAGTAGTGCTTGATTTGCGGTATTATAAATAGTATAATTGGAAACAAAAATTGAAAAAAAAAATTTTAGAAAAAAAATTTCAAAAAAAAAATTAAAAAATTTCTCCAATGGGGGACCCTTGTGCGAATTTTTTTTTTCGAAATTTTCGTGTTTCTACGCGTTTTGGCCATTTCGGTCGATTGGCGTAATAATTTTTTTTTTTGAAGAAAATGAGAGAAACAAATTTCGGATGCCTATCCCGGGACCGGGGTGGGGTATAGGGCTAAACAAAAAAAAATGGGTTCGGGGGTTAACTTAATGTTCCACATCAAGCAATATCATAATAATAATAATAATGATAGTTGGATAGTGGATTTGATCTGAAAAAGTAACATAACTGGACCTTCTCTGAAATTCATCGAATGATTAATCATTGAGATAGAGTGAAGAGCGAAGGACTGAAAACTCAAAAATCATTTTCTCCAATCAAATGGAAAAATTCGAGTGCAAACATTCAAATTTTTGGTTATTGATACATACATTTACAATGTGAATATTTGAGAGGTTGTTTTACTTTCCATTTGATTTGGAACAAGAAACAATTGAACAGTTCACTGAACACTGAAAATAAAGACCGATTCATTTCAATGGAGATTTTGAAATGTCAAAATTGGCGTGCAAACGTTTTCAATAAATGAATTGATATCGATGCGATGAATGAATATTATTAAACGCATTTCGTTGAATAAATGTTTGAACGTTGTACATAAATCTGACAATGAATAAATGAAAAAAATAATATTAACAAAAAACAATTTCATTCTAACCTACAACACAATTTCATTCGAGCCTACAACACAATTTCGGTTAAATGTAAAATAAATGCGTAAAATTCAATAAATGCGTAAAATAAATGCGTTAAATGAATTCGTAAAATAAATGCGTAAAATAAATGCGTAAAATTAAATAAACCCTGAAATACAGAAATGTGTTAGGACTTTCTGTTAATGCAAATGGAACCAATTTCTTTTAACTTAACCACTAAAGTTGTTCTCCGTTCTACATTCAATTTGTTATTGTTGTTGTTTTTTTACGGTTATGTTGAAATACTCCGGTTAAATTAATAATGGTTTGTTAAATTTATTGGCACGCATTTATTTCACGCATTTATTTCACGCATTTTATTTTATTTCACGCATTTATTTTACGCATTTTATTTTATTTTACGCATTTATTTTACGCAGTGCATTGAAACATAAGTCGCGTGAATAGAATTTACAAAGATCCGAAAAAAGAAATGTCTAAAAATTTTGGCAAGAAGCATGATTGATTTAAGTTACATATGCAAAAAAAACCACACGCTTTCTGACATAATTTGTGATTTGTCAAAAATCGAATAAAAGTTTAAGATGAAATTTTTAAATTTACACACCTTTCTTTGACTGAATACTCAAAATGAATGAATAATCCGTAACACCAAAATCAAATCGTATAATTTTCAAATGATAAAACAACAGCACTCTGTCACCACGCAACAGTGTAACAGATTTATGTGAAGCGGGAACAAATGTTTGTGCTTGCAGCAAGACGAGCTGTGAACGACTGAAAATCAACTCTATTTTATGTTGTTGATGTTTGTATCATTGTTTCTATTCACTCATTTTGTGTTTCATTTTCTTTTCGAAAGTTTGTGAAGTTGAGTCGTCGTAACACTAAGTTATGTGATGCGTTTATTTTTCGCGTTTCACACAAACTCTCTCGACTACATTGGATAAAGTCGTTTGCATGATCAATGCGCGCTCATTCATTCAGTATGCATGAGCTGCTGGTCCATGTTTGTTGAATATTGTACTATGTAATATTATTAATAAGTATGTATGAGAAGCTCATTCGATATTAATTTATATGTGTGTAAGTCAGACCAGTCTCATGACAGCTCACACTTTCAGATATTAAAGTGCATATGTAAGCAGATACAGTAAAATTTCTATAAATGGACCATTTCTCATTTGTGAACCAATTAGCCGACAACCAAAGTGGTCCATTTAGAGGAACTCTACTGTATAATATGTTTATTGAAATTCTCCGTGCCCTTTTTCCTCTCGAAATGTTAATTTCGTTTCCGAATGTGATTTGATTCGCTTTGAAATAACGTGTATGTGTAACAGAGAAAAAATAACGCATGATCCAAAAATTAGTCAGAATGATACCATTAACTTCTGACATTCTCAGATCGAACCGAGAATAAAATAAAATCGCGAATAATCGATGAATATCGTTTGATTATGGTTTAACTTAAGATCAAGGCAGCAAAAAATTACGAATATCATATATTACGGGAGAAGCAATAGCAATAATAACTTTTTCAGATTATATCATGGCATTTATTTTGTTTAAATTGTCGGTAATTTTTCGTACATTTCACAACTTTATATTGATGAACAATAAACGAAAAGTTAAGGCCAATAAACAGTACACAGTACACCAGATCGATTAACATTGGACATTTGACACATATTTTATTAAAAATCCCACGACCAATTGCGATCCCATTCCAATGGTTCTGGCTTTTTGTCATGCGTTTTTCCAATCAAATTAGATATAAATTTTGTGTTCGGCAGCAGATCATATACCTCATTTTCGGCATTGTATAGGTTAACAATTTCAGGTATGACACGATTCCGTTCCATTTCTAATGTAGCCCTTTGTAATTCAGCTATAGTCTCCGCTAATTTTTCCTCGAGTCCGCTTTAAATGCAGTTAGATTTCATTCATTTAATACAAATAAATAATGAAAAAACATTTCACAGAATATAACCACTATTGGGATTACCTTATCTCTTCTTCGTCTGCGCGTATACTTTTATCGAAAATTCAGATCAACATACAAATTAATATGCAAATAATACAAATTAAATGTGACTTTATAGCTCACCGTTTCTTTTCCTTCAACATTTTAGATGAATAAAAAACATTGCGAGTCAAATCCTGCACCTTATATTCCCAGCTATAAAATAAAAAAAAATCGGTTAAAACAATTATTCGTTCATTCTCTTTCGGAGCCTAAACTCACTACTTGAATTGATAGTAAATGATGATTTGTTGAATGTCATCACGAGTCGAATACCTGGAATTAACGTGAAGAAAAAATATATATATATAGATTTTGACGTCAATGGAGCAGAACTTCATTGTAATTACGTGTATTGCTCGAAAAGGTCAAGTTGAGCATCATTTCTTTTGTTTGAAATTTCGATGGCTTTTTTTAGTTGATTAACAATTAGACTTGTTCCGTCTACCGTTGGATCTTCATTTGGTTTCGATGGCTGTGAAACATAGTCGTTGGGCAAGGCTATAAACTGTTTACGAGTCAAAACAAGTTTGGCTCTAGGTCTCATACGTAAAATTCGTTCATTTTCATCGTAATACGTTTTGGTTGTCAATTTCGGTGTAAACAACTGCAGAATAATATTTTCCAAATTATGAATATCATACCAACATATTGGTATACGAGCCGGTTGTGCGTAGAATTCTTTACTTTGCTTAGCCGATGGATTCAATATTGTTGTTATTTCATCGCGTTTACTCTCAGCTCGACCACATACGAAATGCATCCTCACGTACGCAAGTTTAATCTTGTATTTTTTTCTATTTTTTTTTATCAATTTAAGAAAGGAATGAATTGTCTCATTGATTTGGATTTCATCGGATCGGATCGACAGCAAAATAAACAATTTTGATTAGTATTTTTACTTACTCATTTGATTCCTTCACTATTTTTTCTCTTTCTTCATCTTTACAGGATAAATATTGAATTTCCTGATTCCTGAAAGTACTCAAATATAAATAATATATTCGATTCGAGGAAAACTTTAAAATTGAAATTTGAGAATTACTTTTCATAATTAAAATTGTTGAACTCTTTGATGGCTGTGTAAACATCATTAATTTTATCTTCACAATAGCTTTCGAAACTGTTTTCGAGAAAATTCAAAAAATAACAATGAATGTTTTTGAAAAATGACGATAATATTGGTTTTTTACCGCGACAAATCTTGCATATGAGGAGGAATCTCCATCGGAACTTGTGCACGTGGCTTTGCAATTATTTCATCCTCCGTAGTTTTGGGTTTCTTCACGTTTTCAATTAAATCTTGCTTCAATTCAGTTTCAATAGATGCGCTTTGCAATACTTCATCATTTACGTTTTTCAGTAGAGCCTCTTGTGGATTGGTGTCTTCGTTGATGTCAATCTCAATTTTTTCCTCTTCCAAATTATTACGTTGTGTTGATGCACCAATGCCATAATCCACAATGTTATGCTGCTCAATCGATTGTTGTTCACTGATTATTGTCGGTGGTTTCGGCATTGAGCAATCATATGCTGGAAAAAGACCCCTTGTTAGATCATCATCTTGCGTGAATCCTTCATTCAAGTTCTGATTGTCCAAAGCGTTATTATTTCTCTCGATTATGGGCGGAAGATTAACTATTTCGGTTTCCGGTGAATGTATTATTTCGGCTGGAGCATTTGTATTTGAATCATTTTCTGATTGATTGAAAATATGCAACACAAAGAATTTTAATAACGCGTTCAAGTTCATCGTTGACACGTTTTTAATTTGGGAGATTTGTCAGTGCTGTCTATGATAGCAGATGTGAGGCAAAAAAAATATGATATAACTTTAACTGCGCAAAAACTGAATACTGTAATCAATAAACCAATATAGTACTATCGAATAAAGTTTAATGAGGACTGTAGACTGTCAAGAAAAAAAAAATTAAACCGTTCACTAAAGCAATTATTCTCAGGGTAAACAAAACGTATGGAATAATAACGTTGTATTCAGAAGCAAAACAATTTTAAAAACATCTGTTTCTTCTGAATATACCGAGTGGATGGTGTACGTTTTAATGCAAACATCGACAAATTATTACACAATATGAAAATGAGACAGTGGATCTTTGTTTTGCCAGAATTTATTAGATGGTGAATTAAAATAATGAGCCTACATGTATTGCCACCTCATCACCTATGATATCTTAGTTATAGTTGGATACTTTTCCATGCCTATGACCTATGATGCGGGCGGGGGTGTACATTATATATTTCTATAAATGCAGGAAAATGCCACGATGTCTGTGCTCCAACGATCGAATAGAATGTCAATTACGATTATGTGAAGTAATTGGCAATTAATGAAATAAACTTTAGAAATCATAAGAGAATTCTCTGCATCACGAAGAAATTCTGTAAAAAGTAAGAAACTTAATTTTACTATATGAAATCGTTCCTCACAAAAATAGAGCTCATTCAAGTACACGTAATAACAAACTGACAAAGCAATGGGCTGCATTTTTGCGGAAATTTTAGGTTGGAAAATTTCATAGATTCACATCACTGATTCAATTAAGATCGGCAACCCAAATATTCGGTTATTATTCGTACTGGGATTTTTTGCCAACATTTCACACATTGATCGAAAAAGATACAAAATAATTACCAAATACCCACCATCAGTGTATGTGTACATTGTATATGCCGGCTTTCTCGAAAAAAAAACAAACGAAATTTATCATTGTTTACTATTTTCATTTATTTTATGCATCAAAGTTAAAAATCATATCGACTTTTTCTTAACGACAAGGTTTTGCCTTAAAATGATGTTTCCCACTCAAATGGAACAAGAATCTATGATCACTAAAAAACTGTATTTTAATTCGGAAGCAAAAAATAAACGATCGGGAAAATTAAAAAAAAATCTTAACGCTAAAACTAGCTGTGTGTGTGTGTGTGTGTGTGTGTGTGTGTGTGTGTGTGTGTGTGTTGTTGTGT